>JAPYZA010003151.1:0-15731 GCA_030522685.1 Eupelmus azureus | reverse complement strand
AAAAAAATGTGATTTTTGTCTGTTTCAGGTTCTAAGTATGAGCTACGGTGAGCCGTGGTCACTTCCGAAGAAGCAGGGTCTGTACGATCCGACGCTCGAGCGTGATGCTTGCGGTGTTGGCTTCATCGTTGCTATCGACGGCAAACGATCCCACAAAGTAAGCTCTCATCAAAAAATTGCTTTATACTTACGCACAATAATTATAAACCCGCATTATTTCATAAACATGAAAACAAATTAGCCTACATTCTTTCACCATATCACTCATGCTCATCACATCTATCAACAAATAAAAATGCGAATATCTTTAATGAAAATAATTTTTTTCTTTTCATAACAGATCGTTCGCGATGCGGAGAAACTGTCGGCGCGTATGAACCACAGAGGCGCGTGCGCTTGCGACAACGATACGGGCGATGGTGCCGGCGTTCTCTGCGCCATACCACATCAGTACTACGCCGACGAGCTACGGTACGTTACTCATAACTTTATTAAATTCTCCAGCGAAACTTCACCTTCCTGCAACGGGTTGAGCTACGTGACGTGCCTAATGAATTCTCTTCTTTTCGATAAAAGTATTTTGCTTGGCAGCGTTGAAAGCTGCGTTTTTGAAATTATTGTTGGAGAAGAGTGCTTTTTAATTTGATAGAAAAATTGATGGTTCAACGCTAATCAATTCCTTGCATATGTATAGGTAGAACCAATCGTAGTTTTTTATTCACAGCGAAATTGGCATTCTTTGACGAGGGAAATTCCAGAAATGTTCTGGTTAATATCTTTTGATTCGATATTGCATTCTTCGAATATTGAAAGCCAGATATTAAAGGCAAACTGAAATTTTGATTTGATGTAAAATTTCTTAGTAACTTCAATATTAGAATAATTAATACTAATAAATTAAATATCATAAAAAATAAGTCATTTAAATTATATTGACTATAATTAGTAAAGGATTTAATAAACTCTATTAACTTTGAATATTTTTTTAATTAACTTAAACGTACAGTAGCTTAAAACGCGTTTCTTATATTTTATTATATAAATATTGTACGCTATTGGTGATTGCTTTAAAGTACATTTAACATTATTGTACTATGCTTAAATTATTGAAATAAAAACTGGCATATCTCCTTTATGCATTTCTTCAGATTATTTGTGATGATCTATTAACACTATATATAAAAATGTTGTACATGTAAAAGATAAGCATTATTGAAAAATAAAATATATAAATTTAACTACTAGATAGATTTAGAAAATAGATTTTCTATTCTAGATTATTCTAAAACAAATAAAAAAATGATGAATTACTAGCATTCTGATTAAAACAACATTTACTCATTGATAAATCTCAATAACGTCAATACTGTTACATTGTACGTTTCGTAATTGCGCGCCGTTCGCACTTTGATCCCCCAAAGAGAAAGAGAGAGTCGATAAAGAGCCGGGGGAAGAGAGCAAGTTGACCTGCTGTGGGGATCCAAGGGCGAAGAGAGCGCAAGCGTCTCGCCAAGCAAACGCGTGTGGCGCTCAGCTGCGCGCGTGCGGCCTCGATCGTAGTTTTCTAATAACTTTTTCTTGTTGCGCAGAGAGCAGCAGGGGATTGAGCTCCCGGAGTTTGGACGCTACGCCACCGGGATATTTTTCCTTGACAAGAATACTCATAAAGATTCGGAGGCAGCCTTCGAGAAGATCGCCAAGGAATGCAATTTAAAAGTGAGTTTTTTATTATATATATTTTTAATTTTCTCCTACTTTTTCAATTTTGGAGCATTTTAAAAGCTAACCTCACTTTTGAACTAAACCACGTGTAGACCATAGTGGTCACACGTAGATCATTAGTAGCTATGATACGTTAATTGTATATTTTTATACATTCTTTCTATAACGAACGTTTTTTATTTATTAATTTGCAATTGATTTATGAAATGAAAAAAAGAAAAATATGCTCATCAATTACAGTACTAAGTACGCTTACGTTAATTTTTTTGCTGTTTAAAATAGAGTATAAACGTGGAATTAAATCGGATGAAAGAATTTTGGTTAAATAATTATAATATTCCAATTATTTCCCCAGGTAATCTGTTGGCGCGACGTACCCACAGACAATTCCCACATAGGCCGAGTGGCGAAAAAATGCGAGCCTTACATGCGCCAGGTCTTCGTGACCGGCGACCAGGAATCCGAGGCCTTGAACCGTCAGGTAATATTATATATAATTATATATAAATGCTCAAATGCCTAACCCCTCAAATACTACTGCATTATTTATTTTTCCCAGACTTTCCTCTATCCTCTTTGTCGTCTGTTCGTGTTCCACAGTTTTCATTTAGAAGCATAGCATGCTAATTACCGATTCCCTTTCCTCTCGACGCTATTATAAAATGCCGCTTATCGTTAAATCGAAACTTGGCGCCGCTAGTTGTGAATTCAACGCGTAGTATTTGGCCCTAGGCCAAATTTTACTCTTCCTTTATGATTTTAAACTTGCATTAATACCGGTTTCCCTTTTAAAAGAGAACTGTTTCGATTTTATGATAGAATGCGACAAAGTTTGCGAGGCATGCGGAAATAAAATATTGACAACTTCGAAAAAAGTTTGAGAATTCAGATGACTTATTTATTGATCCCACTTTCAGGTATTTGTACTTCGAAAGAAATCGTCGCACATCATACCGAAACCCGGACTGAGGTATTACATTTGTTCCTTGTCTTTGAAGACTATCGTCTACAAAGGACAGCTTACAGCCGATCAATTATGGCTTTACTTCACCGATTTAAAGGTAACTAGAGTTGATTAATTTTCACATTTTTTGTAAATTCAGTGTCATGGATTTTATAAATTTTCTAACTTGTTATACACCTCTAAAGCACAAAATAATATGAAAAACAACCTTATATTTTGGTGTGTTCACAAGTGGGGATCTAATTTAACACACTTATATCGATTATTAGACTAGTATTTATTTTATTATATTTTATTTTATTTACTTTTTTGAATTTATTTCATTTTATTATATTTTAATATAATTATTTAATAAATAAAACACAAAAGTTTCATTTTTCTTTAAAATATACGTGATGATTATAAGTTATAAGCGCATCACTTATAAGTAACAATGATTAATAATTTCGCTTTTCATTACAGTCGCCAAAATTCGAAACCTACTTGGCACTGGTGCACACACGCTTTTCCACAAATACATTCCCAAGCTGGGAAAGAGCGCATCCGCTAAGGTGAGTTAGATCGATTTAAAATCCGAAATTTTAAATCATTTGCAATAATATTGATAATTAACTTATTAAATTTTTTTTAGATTACTCGCTCACAATGGGGAGATCAATACTCTACGGGGTAATGTGAACTTTATGAAGGCCCGTGAGGGCGTAATGAAAAGTAGCTTATACGGTGATCAACTCAAAGATTTATATCCAGTTGTGGAACCAAATCTTTCTGATTCTGGCAGTGCAGACTGTGTTCTCGAGTTTCTCGTTATGGCTGGACAACGTTCATTACCTGAGGTATGTTTTATTTTCATTATTTTTTAAAAATTGACATTTTAATTCTTAAATTTTGAATTCAGTTGTTAACTTTATTCAACGAAAAAGAACTAATTTAGATGATAGACAAATAGCATTCCTCTTTATGAAAGTTCAAATGCAAAATAAAAATAGTATTACCTAGTCAATGATTATAAACTGGATCCAATTTATGATTTATGTTGATTCCAATTTCATAATGAGACTAAGGTATGGAAAAATATAAATAATTTAATCAATTTATTGAAAACTTAATAAAATTAAAAAATTTAATCTATTATCTAGATTAAATATAATAATTATAACTAAAATATTTAACATTACCAATACTTTTATATACTTATTTTTATATACTTACGTTGATTTTTTTTAATCATAGGCCGTGATGACAATGGTACCAGAAGCTTGGCAAAATGACATAACTATGGCAACAGAGAAGCGAGATTTTTACCACTGGGCCGCATGTGCGATGGAGCCATGGGATGGACCTGCACTTCTGACTTTCACCGACGGCCGCTACGTTGGTGCTATCTTGGACAGGTATAAATTTTGATCTTTCCCGGGCCTGTTTTTATCCGATTTTGCTTTCATGGGCAGTTACACCACATCAGCCACGGAAAAGATGTAGGCTTGTATCATACAAGTTTTGCAATTATCATGAAGACTTTTCAAATCGTCATACATGTTACATTACTAAAAATAAAAACACGGATAAAAGTATAATACTTTTATATATTACCGAATAAGATAAACATTGATTTTAAAGGCACCTTTTTTATTTTCTGATTTCAGAATTAATAAATGTCATTGAAGCCTTTATAGAATGAAACATAATAAAAAGACATTTTATTATAATGTTTCATTTGTTTTGTGAAATATTGTATGAATAAAATATACTTATTATAATTAAATTTTTATGTTTTTTCATAACTTTTTAATGACTGCATTCTGTAAAGGCTGAATATTGTTTTACTCTTTCTTCAAATAATTGAGGATTTTCAGGACCATAAGAAAGTTTTATTTAAACTATAAAGAAAGTTAAAACAATAAAACAAAAGATAATAAGAAAGGTTCTAAAGTAAGATACATGTTGACGATTTGTGAAATTTTCTTTTAGCAAAGTTTATTCATGATAAATGACAGTAGGTGGTATTTTGTGTAACGACATTGGCTTGTAGAGGCTATCGAACGGTTTGGTCATGATCGAGCGCCTTCTGCGTTGGTTGACAGAGAGAAAGAGAGGAACCCGGAAGAACTCATACAAGCATTTGTCGTTCGCTGGCATACCGCTCTGCATCGTTGCAATGGGATGGGGTACAACTAATTAAATGTGTATGCGACGGTCGAGCACAAAGCAAAAGAGAAAGAGAGTTTGTACGAATGCCGGCTGGAAAGGCAAACGAACGAACTGAGAAAGAGAGAGAGAAAGAGCAAAAAGACATGAAGCAACAATAATTCTCAAGTCGATTATTACAGCGCTGCGCACAGAGAAAGGTGTGGTAATACAAAAGACTTTTTTGAATTTTTGTTTGGCAGAAATGGCCTGCGCCCGTCGCGCTTCTACGTCACTAAGGATAATGTGATGGTGATGGCGTCTGAAGTGGGCGTCTATGATACTCCGCCCGGCAATGTTGTCCTGAAGGTAAACAAGGAATTAAAGAGACAGAATAAAGCGCACTCCAGGGAGAGACGACGGAGTCATGAAATTTTGGGAATACCGTGCGCTGACCATTAAATATGGGCTTCTCTAAACTAAAGCAAGACATAATAATCCGCGATTCAGATTAAAAAAAAAGTATACTACACTCGACGATCTCTTCCCAGGCACATAAATTAATTACACTAATCAACATAACACCACCCCTTTCACGTTTTTTTTTTTTTTTATTACTTTGAATATGGAGAATTTCAGCTGTAGGGCCAAGAGATTCTTGTGGGACTTCTTTTGTGCGAGGGCGGCAGATCGGGGATAATCGATCTACGGCCAATGTAACTTATTGTATTTTACTATAGCGGATTTTTTTACACCAAGTCGACAAGCTATTTTGCTTATGTACTCTTCTATAAATCTTTTTTCTTTGTTCATTTCCTTTTTCTCAAATTTTCAAACATTTAGTTTTTTTATATTATCTCCACATAGATTGCTCTTATCTGCAATGTCATTATTGGACGTCCGAAAAAATAATAACAGAAACTTTTTATTGACGATTATGATAAATATGTAAAGATTTTGTATATAAATTTAGATACTTCATTCAATTTTTGACGAGCAGCTCTATTGTACTGGTATTCTGTTTTTACAACTATCATTCACATTATGATAGTGATCAAATATTGGTAATCAAAAAAGAGGATCTAATGGTAAAGACAGAATGTCATTTGGTAATCCATAAAAAAACATTTTGTGTCTATATTAGTATCTATACCAAAAAGATCATATTGTATTTTAATTTATTTTTAATCATATCATGTAATTAATATATAATTTATATCATCCAAGGATTAGGTTTGTATAGAGGAGTAGGACCGTCATCCAGTGCTGTCATATAAATGTTAACCAATTTCGGATTTTTGTTCATAAATATTCATGATTATTTTATTTTATTTTCAGAGCCGGTTAAAGCCTGGCAGAATGTTACTGGTTGATACCGAAGAAAAACAAATCATTCAAGATGTGGAACTCAAACTGAAAATTGCCCGAAGCAGGCCTCATTCTCAGTGGTTGAAGAATCAGGTATTTTTGTTAACAAAAAGTTTTATAAACGCACTTAAAGCGACAGTAATCCGTTTGTCATACTGTTTTGTCCCTATGTTCATGTTGACAATTGTTTTTGTGGAACCTTGATAAAGGACTGTAATATTTCCCGTATTTAAAAATTATCATACTTGTAAATCAAAATTTTTTAATGATATGAACAACTAATCAAAACAAATTGACCATGACTAAGACAGGAGAACTCATAAAATATTAATTGGCAAATTGTTAATTCAAAATCATTTTTTTCCAATTCCTCCATATGCTGACTGTGACTGGTGTTTTTAAAAGATGGTGAGTTCAGATAAATGTCATCTAAGTTCATGTGTGTGCTTCTCTTTTTTTCGAATTCTTTTTCTAGATTTTCAGTCCCTATGTAAAGTTATACACTCTATTGTGCAAATAGCTAGTGTTTTTTTTTTAAGTTTTCCACGACTACATACCTTCACACTTTTCCCTATCATCTTTTTTTTCATCTTTATTATATTTTATACTATAGTTATTATATCATTAGATGTTTTATTTTAAATTATTGTATTTTTTCTTTCTTTGTTTATTTTTTGTTTTTTTATAGAAGTTAAAAATATTTAACTTTTAATAATTAGTTTAGAATTAAGGTAGCTCCAGCAACTTTTATAAAATATACCATATTCATGAAATTTTACAGAAATGCTCCTTGAATCTTCAGTTTTTATTGGTGCAAAGAAAAATTGGGGTCACTGACTAAATTATTGAAAAAACAAACGTGAGAAAACTTAATTTTAGCATGTAACCTTATGAGCATTCATAGATGAAAATCATTAATCACAATTTGGTATAGCTTATAAAATAATAATTCTTAACAAATTAAGTTGGAGCTATCTTAAAATAAAATATTTTTTTTAACTTATCAACTAAATAAAGAAAATAGATTCATTTTTATATTCACACATCTAATTTTTAATTTTTTAATTTAGATGACCATGGATGATTTACGAAAAGCTCATACTGGTGGAGATAGTAACAGCGTAGAAAATGGTGTCAGCAATGCCTTGGTACCAAAGAATGGAATTTCGAAGAAGGATGGAATTTCAGCCGTAAACCGCGTGTGGGGAGGAGACAAGCGTATTGCTCTATTTGGGTACACCCTTGAGACTATCAACCTACTTCTTCTACCTATGATTAAAACAAAGTAAGCAATTATTATAAGTGAATACATTTTTAATAATGAATAAAATTTTTGTCTATATAAGATAAATCTATGAAGTTGAAGAAATATTTGATATCATTTGATTAAAATGTTATAAAAGTACTTACGTAATATAATATTAATTTAGGAAAGAAGCTCTTGGTTCCATGGGTAATGATGCGCCTTTGGCATGCTTATCTGAATTTCAACCACTTCTCTACGAATACTTCAAACAACTTTTTGCTCAAGTATTTACATACTTCATAAATTATTTATTAAATTTATAATAATACTATAGTATTTTATAATAATCTACTGTTTTTTTCTTTTACAATAGGTAACAAATCCACCAATTGATCCATTCAGAGAAAAAATTGTAATGTCACTTTTATGCCCAATTGGTCCAGAAAGTAACATTTTAGAACCCAATGAACTGTACGTTCATCGTTTATTTTTAGAACAACCAATTATTTCCCTGCACGATCTTGAAGTAATGAAGAACACAAGCTACCGCGGTTGGAAGTCTGCAGTCATTGACTGTACTTATCCCAAATCAGATGGTCCATCTGGTTTATTGAAGACATTAGACAGAGTTTGTGATGAAGCTAATGCAGCTGCTAGAGCAGGATTCCAACTTATTATTTTGTCAGATCGCCAAGCTGGCCCAGAAAGGTAGAAATTTATTATATATTTAAACATTTCGATAAAAACTAAAATCTAAATTAATAAATTTGGATTTTAGGGTCCCTGTTAGTATTTTAATGGCGCTTGGCGCTGTTCATCACCACCTAATTGAAGAAAGGCAGCGCATGAAAGTTGGTCTCATTTTAGAAACAGGAGAAGCTCGGGAAGTACATCACATTTGCGTTTTACTTGGTTATGGTGCGGATGGAATCTGTCCTTATTTGGTGTTTGAAATGGCTAAGAACCTACGAGCTGATTTCGTCTTAGATGAATCAATGACTGACGAAGTTATTTTTAAAGTAAAAAATTATTTTATATTATATAATTTAATTAATTTAAAATTTTAAATTATTGTATTGAGAAATTTATGATTATAAAATGGATCCAATTCATGAAAGTTAAATGATTAAAAAAACTTAATGAACTTATTTTATTCAAAATATTTGTTCTAAATGTACCTTACAATTTTTATACAGTGTTTATCTTTCTTTTAGAGTTACTCTGAAGCTATGGAACGAGGTATAGCCAAAGTAATGGCCAAGATGGGAATATCAACGCTGCAGTCTTACAAAGGAGCTCAGATCTTTGAAGCTGTTGGGCTCTCAGATGAAGTAATCGAAAAGTGCTTTAAGGTATCTAAAATTTTCAAAATAATTTTTTATTCAGATAACCATAGCAAGATTTTGTCAATGATTATAATCCGGATCCAATTAATGATTTAAATTGATTCGAACTTAAAAATATGAGATTTTTATAAAATATGTTAAATTATATTATACTTAAGCTTAAGAAGATTTAATACTTAAAATATATTTTACATTTTTAAGGGTACTTATTCAAGAATTGGAGGAGTCAACTTTGATATATTAGCTCGAGAAGGTTTTGCTAGACATCGAATAACTTACTGGGATGACAGCTTTGACACTGTAGTCATTAATAATCCTGGAATTTACCATTGGCGTGCTGGCGGAGAAAAACATATTAATGATCCTCGTAGCATCGCTAGTCTTCAAGTAATTCTGTTTTTATTATGTATTTTTTATCACTTTATTTATTTCTGTAGAAAATAGATTTTAATTTGAATTTTTACATTTAGGAATATGTAAATTCAAAGAACTGGAGCGCATACGAAAATTATCGCAAAACATCTATGGAAGTCGTTCAAGCTTGCACTCTTCGAGGTCAGCTAGAATTTGTAAAAGATAAAACTGCAGTTGATATTTCTTTGGTAGAACCAGCTTCAGAGATAGTTAAACGCTTTGCAACTGGTGCTATGAGTTTTGGTAGTATTTCACTGGAAGCACATCAGACTCTTGCCATCGCAATGAATAGAATCGGCGGTAAATCTAACACTGGTGAAGGTGGTGAAAACGCTGACAGATATCTCAATCAAGATCCTCAATTTAATAGACGTTCTGCCATAAAGCAAGTTGCCAGTGGTCGTTTTGGCGTCACTTCAAGCTATCTGGCTAATGCCGATGACCTTCAAATTAAAATGGCTCAAGGTGCAAAGCCTGGCGAGGGAGGAGAATTGCCCGGATACAAGGTAAATGTTTTTTAAATAAAAAACAATATAATATTTTTAACAGGAATTTATAAATGGTACATTTTATAATATTAGGTCACTGCTGACATTGCTGCTACTAGGCACTCTGTGCCAGGTGTTGGCTTGATTTCTCCACCACCCCATCACGACATTTACTCTATTGAAGATCTAGCTGAATTAATTTATGATTTAAAATGCGCAAATCCAAATGCAAGGATATCTGTAAAACTTGTCTCCGAAGTCGGCGTAGGTGTTGTTGCATCTGGTGTAGCTAAGGTATAATATAACACCAAGAAACAAAAATAATTATTTTATTTAAAAAATCCCTCAATTAACCTATTTTTAATATTATTTTAGGGCAAAGGCGAGCACGTAGTTATTTCCGGGCATGACGGTGGTACTGGTGCAAGTAGCTGGACTGGAATTAAATCTGCTGGACTTCCGTGGGAGTTGGGTATCGCGGAAACTCACCAGATACTTACTTTAAATAATCTTCGTTCACGTATGGTAGTGCAGGCTGATGGGCAGATGCGTACGGGCTTTGACATTGTCGTTGCTGCATTACTGGGTGCCGATGAATTTGGTTTAAGTACTGCTCCTCTAATTGCTATGGGTTGCACTATGATGAGGAAGTGTCATCTAAATACCTGTCCCGTTGGAATCGCAACGCAGGATCCAATACTCAGAAAGAAATTTGCTGGATCACCTGAGCACGTAGTTAATTTCTTCTTTGCTCTCGCGGAAGAGGTAATAAAGTTTTTTTTTATTCTATACAGCCCATTCAATAATTTTTATAAATTATTTTAGATTTTGTTACTATTCCCTTTCATAAATACCGAGATTAAAATTATACTTATTATAATACATATTTTTTTATTTAGGTGCGCTCAATCATGGCATCTTTAGGAATCACGAAGTTCCAAGATCTTATTGGTCGTACAGATTTACTTAAACGTCGTGAAAACATTACCTTGGATAAAGCTAAAACATTAGATCTCTCAATGGTTTTACGCGACGCTTTAGAATTGAGACCTGGTGTGAACATTAAGGGCGGAAGTGTAAAGCAGGATTTCCAATTAGAAAATAGACCTGATAACATACTTATTGAGAAATGTACTCCTGTTTTAGAAGGTCTAGAAAAAAGCGTTACTATTGAAATGGATATCATTAACGAAACTAGGGCATTTGGATCAACTTTAAGCTATCATATCTCAAAGTTAGTATTAAGAATACATAGTTTTTATAAGTTAATATCTTGATTTTTGTTTTATTAATGTATATCAAAAATTTTCAGAAAATTCGGTGAAGAAGGACTTCCCGATAACAGTATTAACATCAAACTTAAGGGCTCTGCAGGTCAGAGTTTTTGTGCATTCATGACCAAAGGTGTTAATGTCACTTTAGAAGGAGACGCTAATGACTATGTAGGAAAAGGTCTTTGTGGTGGAGAAATCGTCATTTATCCACCTAAAGAATCAGAATTTGATTCCACAGCTAACGTTATAGTTGGAAATGTTTGCCTTTACGGTGCAACTTCGGGTCGAGCCTATTTCCGTGGTATAGCAGCCGAAAGGTTTAGTGTGCGAAACAGTGGAGCTGTGGTAGTAGTCGAGGGCGTAGGTGATCATGGCTGCGAATACATGACCGGTGGATGTGCTCTTATTTTGGGCTTGACTGGTAGGAATTTCGCAGCCGGAATGTCTGGCGGCATTGCGTACGTCTTGGATGTAGATGGATCATTTAAGAGGTGATTACAAACTTATTTTATATTACAAAAATTTTTAATTTGTTGAAATATTATTTCCATTATTATTTTTATTTTAATTTTCTTTAATTTATTTAAGTGTTCAGGTCAATACTTATTTTTACTTTTTTACTATGGTTATTAATAGTAGATTATAAAGATATTTCAAAATATATTTAAAAATCATATGTTGATGCATAATTGATACATATATCAAATAAGTTTCTTTTAAAACTGTATGTGGCTTCAAAATAAATATGATTTTTTATTTTTCAGCAAATGCAATCCTGAAATGGTCGAGTTGTTGCCACTTAATGGAAAGAAAGATATTGATTACGTTCAACAATTGTTGGAAGAGTTTGTTGAAAAAACTGGATCTTTGATAGCCCACGAATTGCTACAAATCTGGCCAGAGCCCACTAACCGATTCTTTAAAGTATTCCCTTATGAATATCAACGAGCTTTGAAACAAATGGAAGAAGAAAAAACACTGAAAGAAGCAGGAGTAATTGAGACTGTTGCAATTACGAATGGCAATGCCAAAACTGAAGCTATAATGGATATAGAAGATGTAGTAGCTGATGCTGATGTAGCACAAAAGAAACTCGATAAAATTAAGTAAATATCAAAAAAATAAATCCATTAATAAAATAAAATTTGTTTGTCTCATCATATATTATAATGATTGTTATTTTCAGGGGCTTTATAAAGTACAAGCGACAAACTGGGCATTACAGAGAAGTTGCAAAACGTGTTGAAGACTGGGGTGAAATTTACAACTTCCAGGGTGTAAGAAAGGGACTTAAAGTTCAAGCCGCAAGATGTATGGAATGCGGTGTTCCATTCTGTCAGAGCAACCATGGCTGTCCCCTTGGCAATATAATTCCAAAATGGAATGATCTTGTATTCCAAGATAATTGGAAAGAAGCTCTTAATCAGCTACTTCAAACAAATAATTTCCCAGGTTAGTAGATAATATAAAAATATATACTTTTGCCAAAACAATTAATTAAAATATTAATATATATATATATATATATATATATATATATATATTAATTTAATATTTTTGCGTAATGATATTAATTTAACATTTATAATTTTAGAATTTACTGGAAGAGTATGTCCAGCTCCTTGTGAAGGTGCCTGTGTCTTAGGAATATCCGAACCTGCAGTTACAATTAAAAATATTGAATGTGCAATTATTGATCATGCTTTTGAGCAAGGATGGATTGTAGCTCATCCACCAGCCAATAGGTCTGGCAAGAAAGTTGCAGTTATTGGATCAGGTCCAGCAGGACTCGCTGCTGCACATCAGTTGAATAAGGCTGGTCACATAGTTACAGTATATGAAAGAAACGACCGAGTTGGTGGGCTTTTGCAATACGGCATTCCCACAATGAAACTTTCAAAAGAAGTTGTTCAGAGGCGAGTTACTTTACTTTCTGAAGAAGGTATTATTTTCAAAACTGGTGTTGATGTTGGAAAGACTGTTACAGTAAAAGTAAGTTCGTTTAAATTTTAGTAATAAGAGTATATTATTTAAATATTCTTAGAATAGAAATATTTTAAGAATATCTCTCAAATTTTATGCTAAAATGCCGTTTAATTAATTTATTTTATTTTAAAGGAATTAAAAGAACAAAACGATGCCGTTTTAATTTGTACTGGGGCTACGTGGCCAAGAGATCTTCCGATTCCCGGGAGAGACTTACAAGGTATCCACTTTGCGGTTACTTTCTTAGAGCATTGGCAGAAGAATCAAATGGGAAATAAGACCCCACTGAAACCAGAATTAATGGCCAAAGGCAAAGATGTGATAATTATTGGTGGTGGAGATACAGGTTGCGACTGCATTGCTACATCTTTACGACAGGTATATGTGAAACCATGTGATGCATCAATTGTAGAAAATAAATATCACTTACATTTTAATTATTTTTTCAGGGAGCTAAATCAATAGTTACCTTCGAAATTTTACCGGAACCACCAAAATCTCGATCAGATGATAATCCTTGGCCACAGTTCCCTAGAATATTTAAAATGGATTATGGACACGAAGAAGTTGTTCACAAATTTGGAGAAGATCCTCGAAAATTCAGTACATTGAGCAAGGTAAAATTTCTAAAACTTTTTATGATATTTATCTCTTTTATTTTTTAACATCTAAATAGTTCCTGTTTTAAATATGAAACTGTTTATACAGGAATTCCTAAACGATGGAAAAGGTAATATTAACGGTATTAAGACAGTCAATGTCAAATGGACAAAAGATGAAGCTGGTCGATGGAAGATGGATGAAGTTCCTAATTCCGAAAAGGTAAATAGTGCTTGAAATTGTTATTATGTTCTAGTTCAGTTTTAAGTATAATTCATAATTATTCGAATTTAATTATAGATATATAAATGTGATTTGGTACTACTTGCCATGGGTTTCTTGGGTCCTGAGAAATATATTGCTGAAGAATTGGCAACGAAAATGGATGGTCGCGGAAATTACGAAACGCCTATTGGAAAATATGAAACGAGTGTACCTGGAGTATACGCTGCTGGAGGTAAATATAAATAAATGAAAAAAAGCAATTTATGAATTTATTATCATTTCTTAAATAACCATTTATATTATTGAAAATTTTATTGAAAGATTGTCGAAGGGGCCAGTCTTTAGTAGTGTGGGCAATCACGGAAGGAAGACAAGCAGCTCGTGAAGTTGATTTGGCCTTAATGAAACAAACTTGTCTCCCAACAGTTGGAGGCATTGTTCCTCCGCTTTTGAATGGAATCTAATCGTATTCTTCCAATTTCGTGGAGTAGATTTTACATACACGCACTACAACATTTATTAATCCCTCCATGAGGAATGAAGTTTTGAGCCATAGCTATTTTTTGCAGTTATAAGATCTGATTATGCAAAAGTTAAATCATTTAGAAAGAATAGGAAGATGATTTAATCGAGGGCTTTTTTAATCAATGAGCACTACGGATATCTCTCTAAAATACATACTTGTATGTATATTAGTGTTGGCGGATTTATAAAAATGCTTAACATCTTTTAGGATCCGTCGTATTACCGTATCGTATTCGTTTTAAAATATAAAAATATATCTTTTAAATTGCTACCGAGTCACGCAATGACTTATTTAGCTGGTACTTATATTGCATATCAAGCAATATCAAATGCTTATAAACTGCAAGATTCGCCCAGTTTTGCGATCGATAAAGACGTTCACGCGCTTTGCATTCCTTGTTCAAAATTTATATTTGTTTGCGAGGTATAGTTACAATAATAGTCGAAAGTTCTCCTTTCTTGGACGGCAGGGAAGTACTGTATGTTACTCTTACATATCCGTCTGTATAATGGTAATTTTCAATTTATTCAACGGAAATGTCGACTTAAAAACAAGGCTGGTGAAATGTGCGTCCATGCGTTGTTACAAATAAATAGTAAGCTGCGTGTTTGTTGATGATTATATTATTGAACGTCAAACGATAGCTTAAAAAAAAGAAAATACTGTACGCAATGAGTTTGAAGCGCAATGCTGAGAGAAAAACGCCTAAACTCTCAGAATGGATAGTTTTTTATTTTTTAAAAAGACGTCCTTTTGCGTGAATTGAAAATGGTCAATTACCTCTCTACGCTTTGAATCCCACCAATCATAGTATTGCTCCAGCGATAGCCATGTAGAGAGGCAGAAACTGTGCCGGCTCGTGAAATATCAGTATAACTTTTTTGTTCTCCTTTTTTGTTATTTTCATAGTTTTATTATTTTAGTGTATAAGCATCGTACGATCTAACGTAATTTTACTTACATATAATGTAATTTATTTATGAATTGCTCTAGTATGAGAAACATGTAAAAATTTATATTTCATTCACCTTAAATTTCTATACAAGGAAGTCTATTTACTCGACAGTTGTTTTTTTAATAATGTCATTTGTATAATGCTGCAAATTTACATGCGTATGATATAAAAACTATCAAGACAATAAAATTATATTAAATGTTATAGATATCTCTTGTATTTTTTCCTTACCCTCTTCCACAATAGTATATTATGCACCTAGGGAGGTAAAGAATTGGTGAGTCCATAGCACGTGTAAATTGCCACCCGAGCCGAAGGCGAGGGTGGCAAACATTTGCTATGGGGTCACCATTTTACCTCCCGTGTTGCGTATGATATTTTTTTGTCTAGTGAGGGCTAAAATACAAAATTCTCGAATCGGCACCGGGAGAGAAGTTAGTACTTTAGCCCCGCTAGGCAAAAAATTATTTTTTCTTTATTTTAATAGTAT
>JAPYZA010003150.1:0-16138 GCA_030522685.1 Eupelmus azureus | reverse complement strand
CTCTCTCTCTCTCTCGCACTCTATCGTGAGCCCCGAGCCCACCAGAGACCTCGTGTTCAAATCGCCGATCGACGCCCGCGTAATAAAGTACTTTGTGCTTTTTAGCCGGTAACCCGAGCTTTTACGACCTGGGGGGGGGGGGGGCTGATTGCATTGTCCAAAGTTGTGCGTTTGCATTAAACAAAAAAAGCTCGGCGGCTACACGCCAATACCATTAGCTGTCGCAAGCTCGGCTGCAAGCTCGCTGAAATTTTCTGATTGACATTGAGCGTCGCTTTAAATGCGCTTATCATTAACAAGCTGGAGAGCATTTACGAGGTACGTCGGTGAATCGGATGGCCGATGCTTCATTCGGCCGCGCGAGATTTTGTTTTGTTTTTGTTTTTATTGCGCGCGATATGGGAATAGGTTGAATTTGGAAATTTGTGTCTTTTTAGTACTGGTATTGGACTCTGGCCTGATTTTGGTATGAACTACTTTGAAAGTTTCGACTAAGACAAGATGATGCATGTACATTCAATGTAAAGATAAAAACAGTCTTCCAAGAACATGGTTCCAAAGTCAGCTATTATATATTAATATTTATGGCCATTAGGCAAGGTATTCACAAGCAAAATGAACAGCAAGAGGGAATGAAAGCACTAAAGCTCCAGCAAAGTTCGCCAAGCAACGTAAACTTGATATACATCTGCGCATTCCACTATGTACGCAAGCACGTACAAATCCAGCTTCTGTGCAGGTCCTCGCGAAACTTGACCTACTCTTCGCTGACCCCTGCGCCGTTCATAAAACTCGCTACTTCCCTACAGAAAACGTACCTTTTTTCCTCCCAAAATTCGCCTACCAAAAATCCCAATCAACAAACACGCCTATACTCTCAAATCGGCGAAGTCAGCGTACTCTACGCATTAGCCGCGCGGCATACAATTTCAATTACCGCGCCTAATACCTAAAACGTAATTACAAAATAATCTCGTCGGCTGGGCGTGTATATATATCAAACCGACACGCGAGAGGCGCGCGAGGATTGCGTGGCCCCGTGACGTCGTATTCCAGTAGTGTATATACTGAGAGAGAGTAGCAGCCTCGAGTGTAGGGGTAATGTATATTAACCAAGCACAGATAACATAGCATAGCTAATAAGGGGCCAAAATGGTAATTAATAACTCCCTCGCGGCGCTGGCTGCGTTACAGGCGCTCGCTCTGCGCGGGAGCAATTTCAGTTTTTGATCGAAACCACCCCGAGCGCGCCTGGCCTCGCTCTCTGCTCTGCTATATATCGCGCGAGAGCGAGTCAGCCCCGATGATCAGACTCAATTACGAGAGGAGAGCCAAAGAATATTGGACTGTAATTGATAGTCTGTGTCGGGCCGATCGATCGGCTTAATGAGAGTCCGCTTAAACGGCTGGCTCTTTAGTCTCGGGATATCGCGCTATTTTTTTTCTTTTTTTTCTTTTTTCAGCGAGCGATTCGTTTTTGCTGATGCGTTCTATTGAGCTATTGTTTTACTGCTTCTCTCTAGTTTTATTGCGCTGTAACGGTTACATTTGCGATATTGAAATATGTATTCTTTCCGATCGGAGTATCGTTCAGTGTTGAAGTATCAGGGGAAATATGAAGGGTAAAATGTGTTTTAGAATTTTTTTTAAAATCAATTTTAAAAGCCCGGAATCGAAAGTGTGTCACGTAGGTAGATACAGTTATATAGGAGCGTAGAGAGCAGTTTTGTATGGAACATCTTCGGAAAAGATTATGCAAAACTTTACTCTCTCGTCTATTGCTTTTGCTCCACTAATATGTAACGTCGGCACCTATAGAATTGAAATTGCATGCACTGATATTATTCACTGCATCCTGAATATCATTAAAAAAGGTTATAAAAAAAATGTTTAACTAATATTTTTAAAACGTCGTAAAATATCAAAGCTCGCATAAAAGCTCCATTGAAATTCACTAAGCGAGCGAAATTACAAAAACATTGAATCAAACTAACCGCGCGGCGGGGGCCTGTCTTTAGCGCTCGACTGGCGCAAAATAACTCATCTCTGAATATTTTTCCGCGAGCATAAAGAAAGAAACTCCGCGCAGGTGAGTGTATGCACGTTCGCACCTCGCAAACAAGATTATTCAAAAGCAGAGGCTGCATCAGGCGGGGCCGCTCGCTCTCTCCCTCGCATTATGCGAATGGCGTAAAAAAGTTTGCGCATAGCAAACGATGCATTAAAGAAAAAGCCAGGGACGTTATATACACAGAGAGAGAGAGAGAGAGAGAGAGAGAGAGAGAGAGAGAGAGAGAGAGAGAGAGCGAGAGAACTGCGACGACAACGTCGACGTCGGGCGGTGGGGGTGGTGCGCGACGTCGCGCTCTTTGCGTCAAAATGTAATTATATATCCCCTTACCAGTTGGCACGTTAAGTTCGCGCTGCAGCTCGTCTATTCCCACGCCGCACATGTTTCAATTTCACATTCGCCTGGCAGTGTGCTTATGTGCGTAGCTGTGTGTATATATGCTGCACTGCGCGCTCACACGGCCGTCCGCTCTGTAATTCGCGCTGCGCCCTTTTACTAGGCCGCAGCCGAGTTATATAAACAGCGCGGGAGCGCGCGGAAGCGAAACAGCGGAACTTGCGCAATAACGAAAGAAAAACAGGCGCGGAGAGGGCGGGCAGGCCAAATTGAATTACTCGAAGCACTCGATGCACCTGTATACATGCGACGAACACGTGAATCGGAACACGCGAGCTTGCAAGCTCGCGTACACACACGCGTTTGAAGAGGGAGAAAAAAAACAAAGAGAGCAAAAGACTCTGCTGCTGGCGAGGGAAGAACGGAGCTGGTGTATAGGCTGGATTCGCGTACAGGTCGGGCGTGCAGAGCTCGACGCAGGCGCGCGCACGATGCGGAGCGGAGCAGGGATGCTGCGAAACTGAGAGGAGAGCCAGCGATCACAGCGCGCCCGCCCGCCGGACGAGGGATGCGGGAGCGCGCGCAAGTAAGCAGGCAAGCAACCCCCGGAAAAGCGACGACACCAGCAAGAGAGAGTGAGGGTGTGTGTGGGAGAGTGTGAGAGAGGGAGATAGAGTGCGTGTGTGTGCGAGCGCGCGAGAATAGATATATAGAGAGGGTAGGGTGTGCGCGCGCGAGCTTCGACCGAGCGACCGACCAACCCTTTTTTGCGCCAGCGACTCTCTTCGCGCGCGCGCGTAGTTCTCCTTTTAACCCTCCGACACCCCCGTGGGCAGCCCTTGGCTAAAATAAGAATCAGCGGCAATCACTGTAATTAGATACAGTCGGGGAGGTTCGACCGAGCGGCTGTTTGCCTCCCACGCTGGTGTTTCAATCGCGACGCTGAGCATCTTAGAGCGGGCTGCGACGTCACTGTGTATGTCTTAACTAGGGAAGAGGGAGGGGTGGGTAAATGTTTGGCTTTTTATTTCTTCTATTTTTTTCAGTTTCGCAAAGGATTTGAGTGGGAAATTTTGTTTTCGTGGCATTTTAAATTTTCATGCAAAGTCGGCTGTTGAAATTTTCAAAGAATTTTTGTTTTTCATTTCGTAGTTTGCGGTTTTTAGAATAAAATAAGCTCTCTTTTGGAAATTATTTATACATGTCTGACAAAGTTGCTTTTGCTGCGACACAGTTGTTGATACTCTTAAAATACAAAAAAGTAAATTTAAAGTTATTTTATAAATTTATACGTTAAATAAATAAGGTAAATATAAGATTTTTTAATAAAAAAAATTGGAAAACTCCATTAGCTCTAATTTCAAATGTTGCTTACAAGCATTTACTTCAAAGTCGTTGGCAAATAAATTTCCTTCTATCGAATGTTTTTTTAACCTAGTTTTTTTTTAGCAATTTCCAATCTAACGTAACATTTCAACAAAATGAGCTTTTTTATTATTTTCTTTTTCTTTTTTTATACTACAGATTATAATTTTCACTTAAAGATAAACCTATATTTAAAATACTTTGAAAGTTATTATAGACTTATCACATTTACCTGCATGTATATATATTGTAACTTTACCCTAAATTAAAATTATTTTTTAATATTAATCAATATTTTTTTCAACTAAATTGTTTATGAGTGATTATGCTTGTGAGCTAAACAATCTTAGTCTTAGAAATTATATAGTCTACAATAAATACATGAATATAAATATAAATAAAGATTATTAAATTAGGGCAACACAAAAAAATTCTAATAAAAATGATTATTTAAATTTAAAAATACCATGTAATTTGAAAATTTATACTGTAAAAATAAACAGAATAATGATTTATCTGATTAAAAATAATATTATCATTAACTTACCTATAGCAAAAAATAATAAATACAAACATTGAAATTGTACGTTCTAAGCTTATTTTAATATTTCAGACTCATTTGCATTCGCAGTGTGGAGCAAATTTTAAGTAGGTTACCGTCTTTAAAAAGAATACTCGCAGGGAGAGAAAGAAAGAGACTGAAGAATCTCAGCTCTAAGGCCTCCAGCCCGTGGACACTTTTCTTGGCAACGAAGAAAGGGGGCGCGACGACCTTTGAAGGCACTTATGCAAATCGGATATGACAAAGATGGATTGCATTACGAGAGTCGCGATGTTTTCTGCGCCGAGTGTTTTGCCCTGGATTAAGTATCGTTAGAGGCTTACGGCGTGACAGTAGTGGACGCTGGTAGACGCTTTTTACCGCGTTTTTCTGTTCCAACTGTTTGTACATTTTTGCCACCTTCTCCGACTGATATAGAAATTCATATACTGCATGGTTCTGTAGTTCTCTCTTAGTTTGCATTAATGTTATAAGTTTGTTTGTTTTCTATTTATAATATTGACAGGGCTGGTGTACACTTTTTGCATTATAAAAAAATTAAATTACATTTTATAGTTCAAATGTTGTTAGTAAAACGTTTGAAATTATTTTTTAATACCTAATATACAATGATTTTATTTTTATTTTTATTTTTATTTAAAAAGTTTATTTAATATACTTTCTGCATATTCCATAAAACAATTACTCTTACTAGGAGAAGCTCTAAAGTTTTTAATAAAGTTTGCTCAGTAAACTGAACTGCACGTTTGAAAGAACAGAAGAGGTATCTAGCTTAGCTTTGTCTAAGAGTAGAAGAACATGAGAGCTGAGGATCTAGGTAGAGGTGATGTTTAATGAGAAAGTCCGAAATCAAAAATATAGTAGATGGATGATTCAGAGAAACGATGTTAAAGAAATTATTGAGTCACTGAGCTACTTTCTTTAAAAATGTTCTTCTTGGTCGGAGATCCATGAAATTTCTTAGAACTTTCTAAGTAACTGAAACTTTCCGACATAACATAAACTTTCTTAAGGTTTATGCAGGTTTTACTAAAATATTAATCGTGTTTATCCGGTATGTCATTTGAAATTTTTTATACAGGTACAACAAAAATTTTAAGAGTTTATAAAAAACTAGTTTTTAAAGCGTATTAAATTAATGAATAGAACAATAACTATCAATAAAAGATAATAACATTTTTTTAATTAAAATTCTCAAAAGATTTAATCTATTTTTAACAAAGACATAATTTCAAAGTTCTAGTTAAAGAATAAGAAATAGTTGCTAAGATTTTTACTTAACTTTGTTAATAGACAAATTTCAATATTAATTTAAGGTGACAGCAATGCTATTACGTCAAAATAAACAGTTGACTTATTAATGATACAGCTACCTTAACAAATGCGTTTCATTTTGGTCTGACCCAACACGGGTCGTACTGCTATAACAGAGCTTTTCGTATACCGCCATGTGCAGTAACAGTTATATTACATTGCTTCTTTTATGAGGCGCATAATAAACAGGATTCACGCTAAATATACGTAAACGAGGTTTTATGTAACCACATGAAATTACGTTAAAGATTTTTTCTATTTATGTAAAGTGGATCAATAATTCTATAACATCAAAATATTTCTTGGACTTTCGCTCATTAAAAAATATAACTAATAGACGACGATAATTAATAAAAATTAACTTGATCAAATTCAATATTAAGTTTTGGATTATAAACAAATTTATAATTTATAATTCAAAACTCAAGATTTGTGATTGATAGTAAAACAATCAAACATAAAATATATACGACACTTCAGTATATTTTTTTTGTTTGATTTTTTAATAAAACAATCTAGATTTGGCTTCCTCACTAGAGAAGCTTTATGGCAGTAGAAGTAAGTTTTTCTAAAATTTTGTGGAAAACATATTATGCTTATAATTGAAATACTTTACTTTTAAAAAGTGTATGTGTGTGTATGTATTTATGTGCGTGGGCGGGCGTGGTATATACCCATCCGTATTTTGCAATGAATATTGTTTTTTGTTTGTTTGTTTGTTTGTTTCTTAACTTACTTTTGTAAAGAATAAGTCATTAATAAAAAATAATATTAATTAGAAGAAAATATGTTTAAAAATTATGTTTTTTTATTTTTTAGAAATGTTTAAAAAACCGAAAAAAGTAATTTTTTCGATTTGTGATAGTGAAAAAATTATAACAATAGCAATATTTTTCGAATATTTGTTTATTTCCCTAACTAGTTTTGCGATTCATTAAGACCTGAAAAAATGTAGCAGATTTTATTTGCTTTTATTATAAAATTTCAAAATATTTCATTTTTTTTTTTTTTTTTGGATACTGCAAATATTGCAAATTCTTGAAAAAACAATTTTTACATTAAAAATAAAATATAAAATAATGTTTTTTTTCTTGTTTTTATTTACATTATAAAAAGTTATAAATATATTAAACATTGCACAACTTAACAGTACGCACTTTATAAATTCATTTTCACAACACTTCATAAAAATTATTTAAAAATAAATAATAATCTCAAATAAGATGTGAGATACATTTTCCAAGAATAAAAAAATATTTTTTCGTATTATTGTTGATAAAAATAATTATTTAGTTCTTTTCGGAAGTTCTTTAGTATCATTGCTTATCAAAACATACTCTACATTAACATCTTTATTTTCTTCAAACGAATTTGGTTTGTATTCATAAGTTAGAAATTTGTTGTTTAACGCTTTTTCAAGCAATTCCCATGAAGGTAACTTATGATCTTCGAAATTTTCTTCTTTTTCGTTGCTAAGTTCATTTTTAATATTTGATCGCCTTTTTAAAGACCTTACATTTTCTATCATTTCTTCAGATTTCACTCTTGTGAATGTACTGTTACAGCTAACACTGTCCCAGAGTGGCGAAGTTCCTGCGTAGGTAACAAGGAATCATACATAAATAATAATAATGCTATTATACATCTAAACTTTAATGAATTTTATAAAACAATATAAAGAATAATATTTGATAATCACTTTAAAAAGTAACTATATGAACTGATAACCATAAATATAAATAATAATAAATAAACACAAATTGATTACCCCGAACTGCATCCCATGCGGTTGTGTGGTGTCTTTTCAATTTTCCCCTACTAATAGAACCAGGCGATGAACCCCACGACGCCATTGACGCCGCGTCCCATGTAGGCAGTTGACTTCTGCTTCTCAAGCCTCTTGTTAAAGTATCGTGAATTTCTAAAATTTCACGATGCAGTTGCAATTGACGTTCCAGTATGATCCGCTGCTGACATGTTTTCGGAGAATATTGTGTAGATGACTCGTACAATTTTGATTCCGATCTGAAAATTGATATTGCTAAGCTTTTCAAATTTATTTTCTATTGAGCTCATGTTAGTTCATCTAACAATTGCCTGTCATATTATGTTACAACAAAAATGACTGAAAAAGATTGAAATATTAAAATCCTAAAAAGTTGCCAATTTCAGACTCGATATTGTCGAAATCTATTCTGAAAAATATAGATTACACCAGGGAACAGACGCGCTTTTTGAACGACTAACATAAATATCACTTGAAAATTTCGAATTAAATTCATTAAGTCTAAAATTATATACTTTATTTTAAGACATTAAAGGTGATGGCAAGAAAACATAAGACTTTATTTATTATTATCTCTATTCCATGAATTGATATAAGGAAGCATCTCTTTTTAAAACAAAAACAAAAGGGTACATTTCACACATAGCTGAAAACGCAACGCGCTTTCATATTTCATACTCCGGTAAATTTGCTCTGATTTAATCTCTCGAATAAATCAGGCATGCCTATCTTTTGCAAAATTTAAATCCCAACTACACTAAAGGGCACAAATCATCGAACCCTCCCAGGGAATCAGGAGAGAACAGAAGGACGGACAGCACATGCATGCTTGCAAAATTCAAGCACCCCGCGACTCACCATCTGTCCATCGAATAATTTCTAATCCCACGGCTCTCTCTCTCACATCCGCCGTGAAATATAAAGTGAAAATGATCGACGCCCAGTGACGCGCCTGCTCTTCCAGCCAGGAAATTTCCGGTATGCAATGCTTCAAGTGCAACGCAGAACCTACAGTTTCGCATCGCGAGCGCGCACGAATCACATTAACGGCGCGCATTCGTGTCCTCCCCCAAATTGGCTTATGACGATTCAATTACGAACGACACGCCACGGGATGTGTATTGCCTTACATTTTCGGAAGCGCCGCTGAAGCGAAGGCTCGTGTTTTGGAAATAGCTTGAATTTACGGCTGGGATTGTGCGCGGCGCCTGTCTCATCTGGCTTTTCATGGACGCTCAGCTTTTGTCCATGGTACAGTGCAAATATTTTCAATCCTCTATGGGCTGCGTATGAAACTTGTAAAAAAATTCTTTTGTGGGTTATTGAAATGGATAGGAGAATAATTCTGAATCTATATTTCTATTTAATATTATTATGTTGATATAATAATCTTTATTATAATTAAAGATTTATAAGTTATGTTTAAAATCTAGACAAGAAAGAGCAATATTGATGTTTTAATTGAATGTATTTTAGCTATTTAGTTACAGTGACGTCTTGGTTAACGGCAGTCATTGTAAATTAATTTACATGCTCGTGTAAGTAACGTAATTCACGTTTCGCAGACCAAGCTGTCGATGAGTTATATGCAAAGCCGAAACGATCGATAATGGGGTTATCGTAGCTACGGCGAGTTAACAACTTTCTATTAAATAATATGTACAGGGACCGAAGGATGCAGACGAGTAAGATTGACCAGGCTGAAGCTAATCTTATTAATAGTTAAACATATTTTTGATTTTAAACTATTTTAAAATCACTCAGATTTATATCTGAGAATACTCATGTAATTCAAAAATTATTTTTAATAATTTGACTAAATGTCTTAAAATAAAATTTTAAACGTCCATTCAAACTGATATCGACATTATCTTTTCTACTATCACTGTTAAATATATGTACGTAGCCATTGAACGAAAACATTTATAACAATCATTAAAATCAGGCATGGAAATTTATATTATCAAATACATTCATTCTCAAATGAACATTACACAAAAAAATTAAAATCTAAAAATATTAAAAAGACTTCAATAAGAATTAAGAATTTTATTTGTTTTAATTAAAAATTTGTAAATAAACTTGTAATTTTTTTAAATATATTCGTAAATTTGTTTGTTATTTAACAAATAAGTACTAAAATTAAAAAATAATTATATTTTTAATTTTATATCTTTTATTAAAATTATACTTTTTTAACGCTGTATTTCCTACTGAAAATTTTGACGTAATATAATGTGATAATTTTTACTTTTGAACTTTCCTCTGGTTGTTAGACTTCTATACATAATATTAGGTAAATATACACAGTAAATTTATTACAATTTTTTGTACAAATTTATTTTTCTATTAAAATAAAAATTGTGTAAGGATTACGATTATTCACGAATTTAATATATGTTATTACGAAATATTATAATTTAACGAACTTAATACGCAATTTCTGGGAAATTTCATGAGTTTACGTAACATAATGCTTCAAATAACATTGGTATTATCTGCGTAAAAAGGCAAAAATTTTATTTCCCTCTCATTTAAATTCGTTCAATTTACGCCAAACGATATCCCAAATCCGTAAGCCCGATATCGTCCCTCTCGTTGTATATTTAAATAATTACAAATGAACTCTCGGCCAGGAATTCATTACCTGTAATTACGGCGCATAAATTGCGCGCTTTGCTGCAAATAAAAAAAAAGAAGAGAAAGGCAAACTAACCGGCTGAAACAAATCCCTATACGTTCAAGCTCTATTCGGCGTAAAACTGGACGAACGAGCTCCGGTCAGATAAAGATCGGCGGGCCTTGTGCGCAAAAGCCTAATCTAACCGTGGCGCGGGCTTCGTTAAAAAAGAGTCGCTCGAACGAAATATAACCGCGCCGCTGCAAATTCGAATGGAAGTCCTCTGCGTGCGTATGCGGGACTGGCTTATATCGCTTCGGCGCGCGTACAAAATATACGGGTTTTCTGTGTCCATGTAGGCGGAGCGTCCTATATGTACGTGAATCTGTACCCGCGAAAAACGGACGCCTCGCAAAAGCCAGGAGGCAGTTGGATCTCCATCGAGCTCTGGAAATTGCCCGGAGCTTTGGCGGCTTTTCCCCGTGGAAAACCACAATAATTCGACATGGTTATCGCCCTCGTTCTCTTCGCTGTAAAGAGAGAGGCGACCGAAAGGAAGGAAGGTTAAGAAGCGAATTTCGGACTTTCGGCTAAATTGCCTGATCTCTGCGTTGAAATTACGTTTAGTCACAATTTCCATAAAGATTCAATTATTCTCGTTTATTTCTTAGTAATTATTAGTTATTTAGGGCTTAAATGAATAGATTATTTATTATCATAACATAATTTGTCGATGTAATCATGCAGTAAATCTGAGTAATAGGAAATGTATATATAATATGTTCGTTGTACGATATTTATAATGCTAAATTTACGTTAATTATCAGAGTTATTCAAGAAATAATTTACTCATTAATAAAAAATAAACAGTATAATAGTAAGTACACATATAAATTATATACAAATATAGTAACTTTATATTTTTTATTCACTTTACGTTCTATTTTATCTTGGTTACGACTGTATTGTTCGAAAAATAGTTCAGATGGTTTAATACAAATCTCATAAATATTATACAGAAAAAGTATATTACGGAGGTAGGGATCAATCTGGATCTGCTTTTCCTTCCAAAAAAATCAATAATAATAATTTTTTACATTTATTATTATATAAATCTATATTTCAAATCTCTACTCCGACTTGTAAAACGAACAAAAATCGGTAACAAATGTAATAATGTTAATCCAAAATTGAATTAACCTATTTGAAATTATGAACAACAAAGTAAAAAAGCGCTAATAATATCCGTAAACGATGCAACTATATAGTTTTGGATGAGAAGCTTTGATTTCAAACTACTGATTATTTGACCTTTTCCCATTTCTTTCTCTATCATATTTGAAATACCCGCAGCACCTTGAATATTATCGTCATCTCATTGTACTTGAAATCGCGACCCAAGTGAAAGTCGACAAAAAGTGGAACGAAAGAAACTAATTAAAAGATCATCTGTGCAAATGAGACCGCTACTCTATTTTCTTCTATAATTACATTATCTTCATCATTAATGCAATTAAATTTATTAATTAATTTAACCATTATATATTTTGAAGATAAAAACTAAACATAATAAATTTAAAAATAGAAGTCAATTTTTATACTATGCGTCGAAATTGTTTGAGTTTAATTAAGAGAAAAAACTGTTAATTGTGTAAATCAATAAGAAAAGAGTTGATTTATCATAAAAGACAATAAATAAATAGCATGTATAAAAATAAAATTATTGTCATTTCATGTGTATTTTATGAAATACTCAATAAATTTAAAATTTACAAATAATAACTTGACTACATATAAATTGACAGATCTTCGTACATCAACGAGTGAATAAATCAATTTATTAAAGAAAACTCTTTTAAAATGAATTCACTATTGAAATATAATAAATATTTAAATGAAAATTGAAAAATAATAAGTATAGTAGATTATAGTATAAAAAATAATATATTGTGTATGAAAGTCGTGAAGTAAACTTTATTCATCCAAATGTGGAAAGTGTAAAGTTGTTTACTACAACCACATAAGAATAAAAAAATCTGTACATCATAATGCACACTACATTTTTTATATCGCACCTATTTATTTTAATGATTTTTTCTTTTTAACAGTCAAAGTGTTTTAGTGTGACGACCACCTTATTAATTATTAATTTTAAAATATATTTTAAAATTAATAATTATACAATAATATAACAAAGAACTTTTTGTGCATGAATACAAATTTTGGAGTGGGTGCAAAGGAGGATTTGTAAGCCTGTTTTTAGGAGTAAAAAGGCACTAAAAACGTGCATAAATAAAAATTTCCAAATTAATAGCGGAAATGTATGTGGGGTTAAAGATAAAATATTCTTAAACTACTTGATGAAGGATGAAAGAGGACTTGTTAAAACCTTGATGAAGTGAGCAAAATGGAAAAAATTGTAATATAACGGCATACGAATATAATATACAATATAAAAATGCTATTACCTTGGAGTATACAGTTGTCGATGGACGCCGGGTGGTGTGCTAGACGGATCGGGGCAGCTGGCTCTTCTTAAACGTCGGGCTGCTTCACGTGATACCCTCTGAACCAGCTCCAGCATTGCCGTGCGTTCTTTTTGTGGTAAAACCTGAGCGGCTTCCTGGAGCACCTGTGTAAATTGAATACTAAGTAAAAACTATTTATGTACGAAGCTTTGTAAGTCAAGAAAAATTGCGAAAAGTAATTTAAATTTATATCATAAATAAAATCTGTAAACTATTAATCTTTTTTTTATATACCAAACTAAATTGTAAAATTTAATTATTTTTTAACATAATATAATGATGATTCAACAATCTTTTATAAAGAAAGTTTAATCAACAGTTTAATTAAGAACTATTTTCATGGAGTTATTAAAAAAAAAAATACGCGATAGATAATAAAATCCCTATATTAAGTCACAAAACCGCTACTGATTATACTACAGCTCTTTTACTGATACACTCCAGATTTTTTCCTCTTTAAAGCACTAAAACTTCCTGTAACGAACTTATTAATTAAAAAACTTGGTCTCGCTAAACAAATGAAATTCTGCCGCCGACGAAAAAAAAGGGGAGTATCCGAAGAAGAAGAAGAAGGGAAGCGCGAACCGCAGAATCCCGGTGCAAGCTTTAACGGCA
Organism: Eupelmus azureus; assembly: GCA_030522685.1. Lineage (NCBI taxonomy): Eukaryota > Metazoa > Arthropoda > Insecta > Hymenoptera > Eupelmidae > Eupelmus > Eupelmus azureus. Next base: position 2,941 of record JAPYZA010003150.1, on the reverse strand, counting down.
ACAAACAACGTATATAACGGAGTGCGCGGTGTACTGCAGCTGCAGCGGAGAAGACGTTCGGCAGTATCGAAATCCAATACACGCCTAACCGCCGCAACGGTATGGCGGTAGAAGGAGAAGGACCGAGGCAGGCATTCGAGAAGAGCCGACGACGCCGCTTTACAGCGTATATACGCGTATATATACGAAAGGCCTACGACGCATTTACGAGGCGATCGACGAAATACATCGCGCGTACGCGGCTGTGAGTCTAATCGGTCGGCAGAGCCAAGATAGCAGAGCGAGCGACGTGACGCTCGATGAAAAGCAGCTCGAACTTTCGAGCTGGAAGTTCGATATATAGAAAAGCCAGCGGACCTGAGCGATTCCCTTTAATAGGAGACGGGCGGCTTTAACGAGACCGAAGAGAGGAGGGAGGAAGGCCGTTAATTTGCGTGGAGAAGCAATCCGGCAAACTTCCGCTGACTGAGACTAGCACCCGAGCTCGTGCCCGTCCTTTTTGCCAATTTGAAATTCTCGGTTTAAGGGTCACGTTAATGCTTGGCCCTCCAGTACGCCTTGAATAAGAAAGTATTTTGTTTACGCAAATAAATAAGTATTGTCTGCTGCATGTATGTAATATATCCATACTATAGGTATGATGATGAATTTAAAAAGAATTAATTTTTTTGGGAAAGGACTGAAAAAACGCAAACTAACTTGATTGGCGTACATGAAGGACATGTCTAACTTTTCCTATTATTAGTGTTTAAACGTAGATTTTATAGCATTTAATCAAATTTAGCAATTTCATTATATTTCAATAAAATCTCATAAATATACTGTCTTAATATTTCTTTTTAAAATCTGCATTTACTTTCCCTTTAAAAAGTTCTATAATATTAATCTTTCCTTAGCATATAATCCGTACAAGAGTTTCCCAAGTCGTAGCGAACAAGAGTGCGATTCACGCGTTGCTCGATCTTACTTCGAGCGTTGCCTTGATTAAGAAATGGTTCTAAGCAGCGTAGCCTCGTTCGAAGGTACAAAAGCGAGAGAAGAAGCTAGACAGTATCAGAATCTTGCTGCGCCTCATCCCGAAGGACTTACGCCGCATTTGCCCACGCGGAAGTAAGTCTGGGAGCAGGGAAAGGCTTGGAAATTGGTTGAAATGGAAGCCATGAGTCCCCTTGAGAGTATAATTTAGAAGGGTGAGACTTCGTCTTCGTCTCTACGACGTCCTATTCTTGCTAAATAAAGTACGAATGAGCATTATACTATCTACACTTTAAAGTTTTCTGCTAGCTTCATTACAAAATATCCACTAAGGCCCTGATATTTCGGTCAATGTAAAATCACTGGATACTTGTAGTATAAAAATAATAATTTATAAAAGTGCATTCATTCTTTCATTTAATTATAAACCATAGTTTTCTATATAATATTGACTATATATTAATTTAAAATTATTTAAGATTTAATATTATGAACTAACATTCTATGACATTGACCAACTATAAATAAATATAGAAAATTCACGCCTTTCAATTTGAAAAAAATCTATTATATAAGCATTATATTAGGGTTTCGTTGCAGTAGTCGTCCTCTGTTTTGATTGTTATTTCTTCCTTTTTTTCTTTAAAGATTAACTTTCGATGTTTATGTTCCTAAAGATGATTAATTGTACATTTTACGGTTTCCGTTATATTTTTATTTTATTTTATATATAGATTATATTATATTCAAATTGAAATCCGTTGCCAATTCATAAGCTTTTTCAAGTTTAATTTAATTATTCCAAAAACAAATATAATCTTCACAAAATATCATTATATAAAAAAATATAAAATAATCTTGTATCAAAATTATTAAATAAGGAATGAAAGGCCCTTTTTATGAGTATGACAACAAGTTTATTAACGTAAAATCTTACATTACATGCTATACACTTCAAAACAAAGATTCACATCTTAATTTCAAACATTTCAAATATTTGTAAATAAATATATATCTTTGTGTACCGCATTTAATATGATCATCTTTTTTGCATATGAAATAAAACGAAGTAATAAGAAGACTTCTATGAACAGCATTCATTTATTAAATATTACAAAATAGAATCATAGTTGATAAATTAAAAAAAAGTAGCCGTCTCTCTCTATCAGTTAACGACGACGGCAGGCACAATAGGTACAGCCGGTCCAGCAGGTACAATAGGTACAGCCGGTCCAGCAGGTACAATAGGTACAGCCGGTCCAGCAGGTACAATAGGTGCAGCTGCAACTCCAGCGGACCCAGCCGCCGCAGATGCGGATGATTGACTCTGGGCAGAACTCTGTTGAGTAGTCTGATGAACAGTATGAGTGATCTCGTGGGTAGCAGTGTGTGATGCAGAAGATGATGCAGAAGATGCGGCTCCAGCTGCGGCTCCAGCTCCGGCTACACCACCAAGTTCGTTAGCAGCACCAGCAGCTGCAGCACTGGCAGTAGCAGAGGCGTCAGTTGCACTGATTCCAGCAGGTCCAGTGACACCGCCAGCTGCAGCGCTGGCAGTAGCAGCGGCGTCAGTTGCACTGATTCCAGCAGGTCCAGTGACACCACCAGCTGTAGCACCGGCTGCAGCAGCTGCTTGAGATGTACTAATTCCAGAGGGTCCGACTAAACCTGGTGCTCCAACCCAATTGGGGTCGACTAAACCGGGTGCACCAACCAAAGCGGGGCCAACTGATCCGGGTCCTCCGATGAGACTACTAGAGCCAGCAGATGATGTAGCAGAAGCAGTTCCAGCGGCTCCAGCGCCCAAAGGTGCACCGACTAAAGCGGGGTTAACTAAACCTGGAGCTCCAACCCAATTGGGGCCAACTAAACCTGGTGCTCCAACCCAATTGGGGCCGAGTAAACCAGGTGCACCGACTAAAGCGGGGTTAACTAATCCGGGTCCCCCGATGAGACTACTAGAGCC
>JAPYZA010003149.1:0-16069 GCA_030522685.1 Eupelmus azureus | reverse complement strand
TAGTTTTTACCCTTACGTGCCCGGCCCTCCGCCCAGTGTGTAACGAGCGACTTTTTTAAAGCCCCATTCTAATTTCGCATACCGCGGAGGGGCGCGCAAAAATTATACACGTAAAAGTATAACGCGCACGGGAGGGAAAAAAATAGGGAGATTCTTTGCCGGTGGTGCGCTAGCTCGCGGGTGGGAGTAAAAAATCGCGGCTTAAAACTCTCATCCCCCCATGTCGATAGCTTCGCGGAATTCAATAATCTCGTTTGGCCGCTCGGTTACTGTGCGCGCTCTCCTCGCAGCTTCGTTTTTTTTTTCAGCGGCTCATTGTGTTTCCTTCCGGGCGTCACGTTCCCGTAAGCGTTGACGTTTTTCTCGCACCTTTGTCAGATGATGGTTTATTGTTCGAGGCGGGGAACGGGACGAAAGGGTTGGGGCGAGGCGAGAAAAATATAACGAGAGACTGTGGACAAGGAAAATTTTAAGATCGGAGCTGTTGTGTTGTTGGTCGTGGTTGTAACGATTTTTTTGTTGGGTGTTTGTGAGAGATGGATCCGTGAAAAATTCTTCGAATTATTGTTGCGGTTAGTTATATGTTTTGTTTTTATTGTTTGAGCGAGTGGTAGAGGATATAGGTAGGCACGTTGAAATTACGTAATTTTAATTACATTGCTCCGTATTTAATGGAATGATTCAACATTAGTCGCATATCTATTTCTTTAGTAATTGTTTTTTAAATGAGTTTTTAACGGTTTAAATTAATACCTGCATAATAGTTGAAAACCAAATATTCTTTCTTCCAAAAGACCGCGATTTTTGTAGACGAGGAAAAATCACGACCCATATTAATAATTTTGTATCATAAAGTATATGTAAACGAGCTTAGCAAATGACAAATTTTTCATTCATAAATGTGAATATATGCGCCTGTAAGTGAGCGCTAAATTACTTATTGATGTTTAAGGAGCCACCAGTGATTTATGACTTATTTTTATACACCAGCAGCTATTAAAAAGACATTCTGAAAATAAAGTGTGTCATTCAGAGGTATTGAATTCTTCGGATAGTTTTTTTATTAGGTGTCATCCGATATAAATTTTTATTTAATAGCTATTACATCCATGTACTTCATTTACATTTCGTATAATTTTGCGAAATCACGAAATCAAACTTAATATCGTGCCGGTATAAGTTTCGGTTTTAACTAGTATTTATTTTTCTTAGCTGAGTATACTGATCCGTGGTCAGAATAAATGACACTTGTTATTGAAAAACATGAACGCTCAATTAATTTAGTTTGTTAATCATTAAAATAATGTTTGCTTAAAAGTGGTATTATGCAGAATATAAAATAAATAACGATATACCTAACTACGTTTCGTAATTGCTAATTTACAAGCTTATTATCCGTTTTAATAGTATTACAAAATTTTTGCGAGATTTATGGCAAAATTTGTTTAATCTTTAAAATTTATAAATAGTATCTGGTTAATTAGTAAATTGGTTAGAAAGCACCTTCTAAGTTGACGTATGCATACAAAAGCTGTCTCTCAACTTCAAACCTTGTCTTGTGATTAAACTTCTTCGTCATAAAGCCTCCTGCAAAGATAATTGCTATTTATGAATAGCTGTTAATAGCTGTGATAGGCAGTACTTTTTAAAAATTGTATTTCAATACTGATAGGTTTAAGTATTCAAAAGAAGTACAAGTACTTTAAATACATGTGCATTTGAAATATAAAAAAAAAAAAAAACGTGCATTTGCAAAGTTCTTTAAGTACTTTTTCAAAATACCATGAATTTGTGAAAAAGTAGTTTAATTACATGTTAGTAATACAAAGTACTTGTAAAAATCTACTTAAAGTACTTTTTTAAATATTAAGAACTTTTAAATACTATTTTACCAAGTGCTACTAATTGTCCCAATTTCAAATTTTTACTGTTTTACTTAAGTTTTTAACTCTTAGTACAAGTACTTAAAGTATTAATCCCAAGTACAAAATGCTTATAAAAAAAATCTCAAGCAGTTTTTCCAATAACAAATATATATTAAATAATTCTAAAATAGTTCTTTAAAATACTAGGCTAGAAATAGATCTGAAGTGTGAGTCATGGAACTAATTTAAAAAAAACGTCCCAAACCTACTCGCAACTTCGAGCCCGTAGTTTTAAAAAAATGCAACCAATACCCAATCAAGCTAACAAATGCAATTATGCATCGCGCGTCGCACGCAGACATTTATCTGATGAGCATGTCGCACTTCGGCACTGGCAACACGTCGATCGGCCGGGCCAAGCAGCTCGCCGACCTCGACAAAGCCGTCAGAGGCTTCGAGCTCACTTACGGAGATGTCCTCCTGCTGGAGGCACCCGGAGATGTCCTCGGCGATCAGCTGGTGCACGTGAGCTCCAGCAGGGCTATCTACTTCTCGCAGAAGGCTGGTGAGTGATATATGTTTTTAGTTTGTGTTGTTGTGTCTGGGCGTTTGAAAATGCAAGCTTTTGATTGGTGAATCATCGCGTTTTCTTGCGTGTTTATAATTGCGTTAATTGAATTACAAATTTTAAGTACGTTGTTTATATAGGTTGTATGTATGATACAGTGCCGGTCAATAGCTTTTGCCTGCATCAAAGTAAACTTTACTTCGTACTAACAGTTTTGTAACTTTGGTTACGGTTAAGTTACAGAAAGCGGCGGAAGCTCATTTTGAAGCTTGGACGAAGACCTTTCGTAATGTGTATTGGAAGTGTTAGAAATTTTATTTTTTAACTTTTTTAAAATAGAAAATATACGGGCAAAAGTTGAAACTTTTTTTCTCTGTTTTTAAAGTTTAATTTTGAAGCTGAAGTCATACATTAATATTACAAAAAGAATTTGAAAGCTTAGTGTAGGACCTATTTTAATGCCACTTTTAAAAAGATAGCCTTTTTCAAGCCAATAAACGTAATTTTTCTAAAAACATCTTTCTTTTTATCTCAAAAAAAAATTTTGAAAAAATTTCCACGTACTTTAAAGACAAAACACAATATTTTTTGCAAGCAACATTTTTTTATAAAAACTCAATCTGTCAAAGATAGTCTAAGCTAAATATAGTCTTAATTTTTAAAGAAAATTACGGCCTTCAAAAATTATTTGAGAAGTAATTTTAAAAGACCTTAGATTAAGCTTTCAAAATCGTTTGAAAAATTAATATACGACCTGCCTATTTTTAAAATTGTACTATTTACATAAATGTAGCCGAAGTTGTATACAACTTTTTGCATCGCGTAAAATTTACTTCTGACAGGCAAAAGCTATTGACAAAACAAATGTAACTTCTTCTACAGACAAACTAGTCATCCTTTTTTAATTAAATTAATAAATTTGCAGCCCAACTATTTAATTAAAAATTTTCACAATTTACTCAAATCAATTTTAATACCCTGACACATTAATTTATCATTCAAACCCACTTTCCCACTCAACAATAAACGGCTCCCAAAAATATTTTCCGATGCCTGCATCAATTTCCTTCTTAACCAACAAAAAAAAAATCTTCGCAACCGCAAAAAACATCATAACCCAACCGCCCCCTTAATTCCAGACGGCGGCAAAGTGGCCCAGGTAGTGCGCCAGTGGATCCTCCGGGACGGCGCCCTCAGCCTGACCCGCAACGCTCTGGCCTCGCCCACCGAGTTCAGCCTCGACGTGGAAAACCGGCGACGCTTCCCAGCCAGTCCCAGCTACGACGTCCTGCTCAGCATCGTTAATCCAGATCCCGAAGCCATCAGCCTCGATCGCGATCTCACGAGACTTGCTCAGGGTAAGTATTATAGGTTTTTATCGATTTATCGAACGGAAGCTTATGTGCGTTGTTTCTTTTCTTTTTGAGTGGGGAGTTTAATTATGGAGAGATTGTCGGGCGGGATAAATTGGATTTAACCGTTACTGGGGGGAGGTGGGAGTGAGATGGGGGCAGGGTGATTGTGGGCTTTTTTGATTGGTATTTTTTTTATGGGTTTTTGGATTTTTGTTGGGTGGAGGATGGGCGGAGATGTCGGAGTGTTTTTTGGATTAATTTTGCGGGAGTTGGTTGGAAAGCGGCGAGGCTTTCGAAGTAGGTGCTTTTGGTATACTTTGCTGATATATTATAGTACGAAAAGTTATGTTGTATAAAGAAAGTGTGTTAGCGAATTTTTTTAATTATTCGGTATTTAAGATCCACCGTCTCTGTAATTTTCAATCATATACCCACTTGAAATTGAAGACGGAACAAAATGAGACCTTGGAAATTAATGTCGGATAAAAGAAGATTGATCAATATTTAAAGAACACAAATTTTTCTCTTTTTGTTGTAGCTTTTGAAATATTAAAATTTTTGTTGAAAATAACTTTTTCAGTCATTTAAATTATTCTTCTTTAATATTATCATTTTTCATATTATAATAGTTTAGCCAAAGTACCAAAAGAAATTTCAGATTAGAATATAATATTACAGAAGGTACTACTTTAAAAAAGAAATAGAAGTAATTGTGATTCTACAATATAACTCAATAAAACGTCGTTCAAATTATTTCGTTACATAAGAAAAGTAATTCATAACGACGCGTTTTTGTCCATATCTACTTTCTAAAAGCCTAATTGAATATTTTACATATTTAAATACGAATGAGTCTTTTTAAAACTATACTTACGTGCAAATTACGATCCAAATAATTAGCGTAATTATTGCAACCTTGTCAAAGTTAGCTATTCAACTGGTAAGCCAAAATATAATACAAAAGTACTTCAAAAAGCCACTCAAAAAAATCCAAAATATTCTCTCAGAAAATTGTTTTGTAAAATTACCGCTCAATATCAATAAACAATCCAATTGAAATCGTAAAAAATTTTTCATCACCCTGTAACATTTTAAAGCAAACTCCAAAAATCGTCATCTATTTCAAAGCTTCAATCACTAATAATTTGTAATAAATGACATTAAACTTTACCAGATTACATCGAGCCGTTCCTAGCCGAGCTCTCGCTCATCGCCGACTTCTCAGTCAAATCGCAGTGGCTGTATCTTTTACCCCTCGGAGTCAAGCCGAAACATGTACCGGACCCTACTAATAAACACGGCCGGCATTACGCCCTGCCTGAGGATGTACTACCACAGATCATCACGCCGTTGGAAAAGAAGCTCGGTGAATTGATTTTTTTATGTTTCTATAAGTACTCGTTGTGGTTTAAAATATGATTGATTGAGTGATGCAGGCGCCAAATGAATTATTTTTAGAGATTTTGTTCTCTGCGCTTTGCGACATACAAGCGCGAATATTATGTAATGGGAAATTATAAAAGCATGTTGGCGCGTGCGCCAGTTTTGTTGCTTTGTTCATTTAACTGCTTTAGATGAGTTTTTAATGTTGATATTATACTCGTTATATACTTAATTGTTTAGTTTTCGTGTTTTTAGCGTTTATCATTAAGTTTATGTATATGAATTTTTAGGGCGCATATCGCGTTTTATTCTATACGCAAGCTAGAACAAAAAATTCAAGTGCAATAAATTGTCGTTGTCAGCTCGAAACCATTAACGTCTTTGGAATCACGCCAATATTTAAAAGCACCTATTAACAGCTCACCGACTTTAGTATTTTTGAAAATTCTAATTATTCGAACCAAATAAACACTGATGAAATAAATATTAACAAACATTAATTAACACTGAGCCCATCAACCCTCAGCAAACCATCAACTAACCAAAACATCTTTAACTATCCAGCCTCTCAGGTGAGCCTGCACCCGACGATCAATCTAGTCGCTTACGTAGTACCCTGCGAGGGCGGACCTTTGCACATATACGCGCGCAACGGACGCCGCCTTAACAAGGACCAGGAATTCGAAGCTTTTCACTCACCAAGGTAAAAACGCTTTATATCAATCCTTCGTTATAGAAAAATGGTTATTAACTCGTTGTGTTTCAGATGGGGTGGCATAGCTCTAGTCAATCCGCCCGCGGAATTCTGCGACGAGAAGAAAGATGATGCAGTATTCAAACCAAAGGAACAGACCACCGTTGGCGTATTTTTAGCACAACTGAGACTCCTGCTGGGCATTACTGATAAGGTATACACGTGACGTCGTTTCACTTCTCGGGCTCTGCAGCTAGATGAATGCTATCCGTTATCAGTGCGAGCATTAAGCATAAACTGAACTATCCATTGTCGCGCAGAAGTGTGTGGCTGCTCGAAGAAAAGCTCGTGGTTTTGTAAAACGCCGTTTTGAAAGCTACTGCGCGCGACGCGAATCGTTTGTTAACTATTATTAACGCCCATTTAAATACCCATTCCGACGTCTATTGTTTTGCTCTTTGACTCCGATGCCGCAATTGTAAAACCGTTTCGCACAGTTTAAAGATCCATAAATCTAGACAGCAGAAGCTACATCTCAATTCTCAACAAGCGTTAATTGCACCTTAACAGGAGCCGATCGAGGGGGCGAGCATAGCTCCGATGCAGGGACTGAAGCCCCGCGACTGGGAGCTGGACGACCTGCTGAGGATCCGCTCGGTCGAGCAGCTCACCTCGGCCAAGCTGACCCTGCAGTCGCTGGCCCGGCTGCTGCGCGAAATCAGCAACATCGTCATCACCGAGCAGGTCGGCAGCCGCATCGGCAGCGCGCTCAGTCTCATTCAGATCTCGACGAAACTGCTGAACGAAGGAGACCTGGAGAGGGGCTTCCTCGCGAGTAAAGAGGCTTTTGTGATGGCTGAGGCTGCTTTTACGGATCCCTCGCTGCTTGCGCTTTTATACTTTCCGGATGATCAGAAGTGAGTGGAGAGTTGTGTCTTTTTCAGAGGGTTGGATGACGAGGCTGGTTTGCTTTTTGTTTTAGGTATGCTGTGTACATTCCACTTTTCCTGCCGGTGCTGATACCGGTGCTGATGTCGCTGATGAGCATAAAGAATTATCTGTTCTGCTCGGACTGATTGCGGGAAAGAGGCTGATTTGAGTGTGATTCTGTTTTTGTTATTGTTTGAGGAATAAAAGTTTCTTAATATTGATATAATCTTTCTTTTATTTGTACCTTTGACCTTATTAGATTTTGTAGCAATTTTATATGTTATAATAATAATTAATAATTGTTTTAATTAGTTGTTAGTCCGTAAAAAGAATTATAATTAAAGTAGTAAATTATATTTAATCTAAATTTTTGAAACAAATTAAATTTTAAATTATCGTAGAATATTTTGGAATAAGATTTTCGTATTAGATGCATTAATTCATGAATTTTTCTTTTGACACACCCAACATTTACTACAAAAATTTAAATTCAAAAAAATAAAAAAACATATACCGTTCAAAAATATCGAACCAGGTTCTTGACTTCACCTAGCCATTGTTACCGCCACTCAACGCATATTCATTTATTCCAAACAAAAATCTCGCGCAGAATACAAAAGCACTCACGGCAAAGCCATATCCAATTTGAATTCGAGCGCCAGCCGCATCAGAGCTCCAACCGCGAGGCAGCAAAACTCCCCAGAGCCGCTCTCCCCATGGACTACTTCTACAACTCGTCCCTTCCCGTAAGTTGGCAATAGCTCCCTAGAAAATCACCGCGCGCCTGAAACAGCGATTAAAGATCCCACCTATATTGGGGACGCGTGCGGCCTGCCCGACGACGTCGACTTCGTGTAGCAGAGGGAAAATGGAGTAACGAGCTGCTTCGAGAGCAAAGTCGTCTCCGCCGCTTTATCGTTCTTCTGCGTCAACTCACGTCGCATCGCCATGGCCGAGCTGCTGCTTGACCCGAACATTCGGGGCTGGGTCTTCCTGCCGATTGTTGTCATAACCTTCTTGGTGGGTATCATCAGGCACTACGTCTCCATTCTGCTGTCCTCGCAGAAGAAGGTCGAGCTGCATCAGGTGCAGGACAGGTGAGTGTTGAGGATGATTTTGTTTTGTTTTTTTAAATTGTTTAAGTAATGTTTTTACTGTTTTTTGGAATGATGTTTGGATTTGTAGTCAGGTGATGATACGTTCGAGGCTACTTAGGGAAAATGGCCAATACATTCCAAAGACAGCATTCCTCTCAAGAAGACATTTCTTCAACAACGAGGAGACTGGATACTTCAAGACACAAAGGAGAGCACCGGTCTCGCAGAATCCTATGACGGATCCTAGCATGATGACTGACATGCTGAAGGGAAACGTCACAAATGTTATACCTATGGTCCTTATCGGAGGATGGATTAATTGGATGTTCTCTGGTTTTGTTACAAGTAATATACTTTTGACTATGTTTTAATAATAAGTAATTTTAATTTGTTCATATCTAAATGTAATATATGATTTACAGCCAAAGTACCATTTCCACTGACTTTGCGATTCAAACCTATGCTGCAACGGGGCATAGAACTTCAGACTCTTGATGCAGCGTGGGTCTCATCAGCTTCATGGTATTTCCTCAATGTCTTTGGTCTGCGATCAATTTATACTCTAGTCTTAGGAGAGAACAATGCAGCTGACACTTCTAGACTCCTGCAGGACCAAGTTTCAGGTGCTGCCATGTCGATGCCCCCAGATCCCAAAGCTGCCTTCAAGTCTGAATGGGAAGCACTGGAAATCTGTGAACATAGTTGGGCATTGAATGGTGTTGATACTGATTTACTGGGATTGAAAAATAAGTGTGACAGTGCTGACAGTTTATATTGTCAAAGTAAATCAAGCTAATGAGTGTTATTTAATTATTTATTAATGACAATTAAATAATTTCATGAATTTTAAAGGTAATATAGGTTTGAAAATGTTTGTATGTCTGCAATGAAAGTTATTAAAACTAGTAAAATCACATTATTAATAATAAGAAACATATTTTACAAAAATATTCATATTTAAACTTAAGTTTTAAAAACTTACGGAATTGTTTTATACAAGATATGTATACTTGCAAGACCAAATATCACTATAAAAAGTTATAAAGAAAATAAAATATAATACATTTGAAATAGTACTTTAAGAATTAAGGGGAAACGTTGCTGGATATAAATTGTCTATGTTGTTCATTTAGCATTTTTTTTCTCACTTTATTTGCAATATCTAAGTCTATTTCAGCTACAGCAACATCTTGCTTTTTCATATGTTGTGCAATAACTATTCCCCGTGGATTTACTATCTGGAAAAAAATAAAATAAAATTTATAAAAGTACTTTTAAATTTTGGCTTTGTTATTCAAGTATGTTTTAATTTTTTTACCATAGCATAGCCCACTAACTCATTTTTTATTATAAGATTCTATTGGTATAGCTGCAGTAACATAACATTGAGATTTAATTGCTGTAATAACGCAATCTAAATTTGTTAGTGAGTTATTTAAGTAAATATGAAAATTTTTTACATTAACAAGGAGGGGCCACAGTGTGCGGGAGAGGGATTTCAACAAGGCTTAGAGGATTGATTTCTGATACCTAAAAATGAAGACCAGTACCCATAATTTCGTCAAATGGGCCTTACTTTTCGACATATGAGCTATTTAATCTCAAATATATGTTATTTTCTTTAAAAATGATGTTTCTTTTATCGACCGTAACATTCTAAATTTTTGTGTTATAGAAATCAGCGAAATAGATAATAAAACTAGGCGCACAGAGCTTTAATTTAAGCTTTGGTTTGTTAAAAAATATTGATTCTTTCGGAAGTTATAAATAATCAAAGATAGCATAAGAAAATTACTAAATTTCTCCGAAAACAATCCTAAAAATATAGACCATTTCTTAAACATTGAAAAAAGTCAAGATTGAAAAAGAAAACATCCAAATATATGAGGATAATAGTATATTACACACCTAGGGAGCAAAAGTAAAGAATTTCCCAGATCACATGTAAATTTTCATCCGAGCCGAAGTCGATTGTACGTTATGGTTCTCATATATTTGTCGCACGCGTTGCCCACACCTGGCAAATATTTTCACTCTTTCTAACTATTTTCAAAGAAATATTTTCTTTCATAATATTATATAATGAAAATTCTATTTTTCCCACTCACTGTCAGTCCTTTAAAAACGGAAAAACAAATAACAAGGAATGCAAGAATGTGCTGGAATAAAAGGGAGATGCTCAACATGCTAAAGACTAGCTTACCATACTTCATTATCAACATGTGTCTGTTTATCATTACTACCAAAAAATTATCCTCTTCTCTATTAGCATTCTTCAGCTTCACTGCCATCAGACGGAGCTCCTCACATTAAAATTTTATTAAGAAGAAGATCTATTGATAAAATATAATAATAAGAAAGAGTAATGTTTTCAACTTTTTTCTAGATAAATCTATGGGTTTCTTCAAACTAGACTTTAGCTTTTTCAAAAGTCACGTACATATTCCTTTGCTACTTCGTATTTTTAAAATATGCCATTGTCTTGCCGTACTTTGAATCTCGCATCGAAGAATAAATAATAAAATAGCCTGAAGTACTGCTTCGAAGGGTGTACACTTTAAAGCAACAAAGTATGATTCTGACAATTTCGAAAATTAATGACTCTTCGGCAATCTTAACGTCAATCAATGCGAACTCGCAGACCGGAGCAGTTATATACAATTATAAAATCTCTTTCGTTCTCGAGAAATCTCAAAAGGAATAGTTAGTAAAGAAACGTTTGCTTTTCTCGTCGTTAGTCTAAAACTGGAAGTAATATTCAAAGTAGTGAACACGGAAGGTCGTTAATTAAACACGCCCTACGTGGTGTAGTTCTGCACTGCAATTACGTATACTTAGTTGATTTTAATAGTTAAAAAGAATAGTCCGCGTCGAAACTCTCTGATGTTATTCAAGCTTAATTAGCGTTCTGGTGGCTTTTGATCAATTTTACTTACTTAAGATACTGTGCAATAATACAAAGAGAATGCATAACTAATACGAAGCTTTGCTTGTCTATACAATTCTTCTATCATAGTTGCGATAGTTTGAACTGATCCTAGACAAACCAAAAGAACTTTGCAAAATTGCTGATGGTAATCAATTGGGATATATTGTCGAAAAAATGTAGCAAATTGTATTTGTAACAGCGGTTTGAAAAGTAACTAAAATTTTTTCTTATAATGCGAAAAAGTAATTAAGGAATTATGAATCTCGATAAATTATTGGAATCCAAGAAAATCTTTCTCCAGGCGACAGGCATCTATCCTGATGAATGTCGAAGTAAGCCTGCCTACAGTAAACTGAAACTTTACATCAACCTGTGTAATGACGTGATTGCAAGTGTTCTACAACTAGTAGGCGTCTGTATGGTCGCCTCTGTTGAAGATATTCCTGCGTAATTATTATTTTAGATTCTACAACTCTTTCTAATCCATTTATTTATCAAAATATTTAAAAATTTACACAGCAGTTTTTTTGCTAAGTTTGTTCAGAAAATGTTAAAACTTTTTTTTTTATATTAAGCTATTATTTATATTCCAACTTTATAGAAAAATAATAGCAACTTCAGTGTTTTGATTTATTAATAAAGTATAGGTACTGCATTGATTTCGCCGGCTACTCCGCTGCAGTCATAAAAACTACTGTTATGATAACACAAAGGTAACCATATAAAAATTGTATGACAAAAATACTACTTTTACAAAGAGGCTTTTTTTTCAATTAATTGTTATGAAAACAGAGAAAAAATTCTTCGACTACTATCGGAAATCAAGAATTTGGAATGCTTATCACAGAACACCATCGGTGAGGAGGAGCTGAAAATTAAGCAATTCTGGCAGAACTTTCAAAACGTTACAGTCAACTTTCTCGTAGTGAACTACCTTATCTTGCAGATGATGTTTTGTGTATCTGTGCTGTTTACATCGGAAAAAACATTGCCACTCAAGTTCATGTTTAGACCAAACACAATCTTTAGTCCTTGGTAAACTTTTAAGCCTAAAAATCTATGTATAAAAATCTATTATAAATCAAATTAATAAATTCATTTAAAACTCGTATAGGTATGAAATAATTTATACAATGGAGTTTATCATGTTGACAAACATAGTTTTCTCGATGATCTCACATGACATGCTTTGCGTGATCTTCATCTGCCAGGTCTGCAAAGAGATGCGGTTAATGAAAGCGCTGCTTAAGAAGGCAACCAGAGAGAACACTAATATTTTTGTGCCTGTGATCAAACGACACACGGTGATATTAAAGTTTGGCGAGGAGGTGTGCGATGTCTTGTCCATGTCTATGTTGTTTCAGCACATGCTTTCATCTCTCATATTTGGTTTTAGCGTCTTCACTGGTCTATCGGTATGTGTCTTCTTGACACCTTGTAAAAAATTCTGTATTCTTTTTATTAGTGTTTAACGTTATATTAAAAAATCTTTGCTTCAGACCCAATACTTATTTACGAGATACAAAATGATCTGTATCTTAACTTTGATCATATTCGCCCTCTTCGTTATTTGTTTGGCAGGCGAAGTTATTAAACTGACCAGTGAGGACATTGCCGAAGCTCTCGCTCATAGTCCTCTTACACCTTACGATGCTGCAAATAGAGAGGAGCTGGATCGTTTACGTAAAATTAGTTTTATGATGCTGAGAGCGCAGAAACCATTGAAGTTATCTGTTGGCACTGCTGGCATGCTCAATCTGCAGTTCTTTACCAGCAGCATGAAGACTGCGGTTTCGTTCACGATGTTTCTTAAGACTTTTTGTCTGTGATGATTTTAGGATAAGATTTGTGGTAATATTAAATTTTTTTAAATTTGTATTTAACTTGTACGGATATCTACGTCAAAAAATAATGTGTAAAGTAAAACAATACATTTAGAAAGAAATTCAATGTTTTATATACTTTAAACAGTTAGGTTTACTTGGATAAAAAAAGGTACAGTCTATTGCATCCTTATAGCTCACAGTAATTGATTAATCAAAAATACAATAAACGATACGTTTTTCATTTATATTCGACTCTGTATATCAATATATTAAATAAATTCAAGTACAAAACAAAAATTATCTCGATTGTTATAGGACTTCATAAGCGTGCTACGCTTTGGGTGTGGCTCGCACAGTCTGAAGATCAAGACTATAAGTACATGTTTGATGAAATGAGAAAAGGTATTGAAGAAAATGCAGTACATTATATCTTTAAATAGCAGCCTAGTATATATTGACGGCTCCTATTCATAAAATTGTAACTCAGATAGAAGCAATCAATATAATTGTACTTCAACGAGCATTCATTATAATTGTTACTCACCGGAGAGTGCAATATAATTGTATCTCTGTGATCGCTTCTATAAAATTGTATCTTGGCGACGATTCGATACAATTGTAAATCGGTAGAGAATGCAATATAATTGTATCTATTTTAAGAATGCAATATAACTGTAACTCTCCGGACTATTCAATATAATTGTTTCTTGACGGTCGCTTCAATATAATTATATTTCGTTTAATTTAAAATAAAATATTCCAAAAAGCCTGAACAATAAACCCACACAGACGGGGGGAAGCAAGATCGTGGCGCCAATAAATAACCCAAAGGCAAATTTAGAATGCGTTTTTTCAAAATAGAACTAAAACCTCTGGAAATTAAACCCTCTATCCATTTATTAAAAAAAAAAACCTTGAACATTAAACCCACAAGCGCGGGGGAAAGAAAGTTCTAGGTTCCCATAACTAACAGAAAGGCCAATATAGTGAGCGATTTATTGAAAATACATCTGATTCTCTGAAAATTAAACCCACTGACGCGGGGAAAAGCGAGATTTATGCGGTCTTTACAAGAAGAAAGAAGAGTTTGGCAAGCTTTTTATTTAAAATAAATCTCAACCTTTGACAATTAAACCTATGTATGGGAAGGGAGGGGGGGCGGAGTTTATGTGACATCAAACTAGCCTAAAATAGAGTTTGGCAAGACGTTTATTAAAAATCAAACCAAAAACCTTGAACACGTACCCACGCGCCCGGGGGAAAGCAAATTTAGGCGCCCATAATTAACATGTAGGCGAATTTAGAAAGCATTTTATTTGAAATAAAACAAGAACTTCTCGAAGTTGAATCCACATACCCGGAAAAAAGCGACATCAGGCGCTCATAATTAGCAAATCGGAGAATTTAAATAGGGTTTCTTTAAAATGAAACTAGAACCTCAGGAATTTAAACCCACATACGCAACGGAAAGCAAGATCTATGCGGCCTTAGCAAGAAAAAAGAAGAATGGCAAGCCTTTTGTTAAAAATAAATCTAATTATGCGATATCACACTTTCACGGGGTTGCTTCCCTGAATTCGAAAGGGTTGCATTTTGAAGCCACTTTGCTTGAACGACCTTTCATCCGAACCCTTGAACACGCCAAAAAAATTGTGCAATTTTTTCAGAATTCTCTACGCGATGGTATAGGTTTTATACGTTTTCCTTTGGGGGCCGGTTTCTTATATGGGGGCATCGTTCTTTATCAAATAAGATAAAATAATTACTCAGATGTATTCTTAGCAGAGTTGGCAGACCATAAGCCCGCTAGTTGCAAAACGTTGGTAAAGATGCCTTCCATCTGTAGCAATATTTTCTTGAACACCAACATTTTATTAAGGCTCATGTTTCGTTGATGTACGTTTTCACTAATAATTAGATTTCAATAATACTTTACAAGATTTCTCTCTAGTCATTCTCATCATTATAACTTTCCTTCGCCAATGAATCGCGACTGCGAACTATCACAAATTTCGCGAGGTATACATTACGATGAACGATCCATCTTCAGTCAGATCAAACTTCAGCAGAACTTGAACTTATTGCCTAGAGTTTTAGTTGAAGTTTGCTAACTTCTCCCTAGAGCTTTAGTTGAAGAATTGCGGAAATGCAAAGCTCGGTACTTATTATGTATTCCCTTTATCTTATGACACCAGATCTTTAATATGAGTGTCTTCGAAACTCTTAGAAGCATTTACAATGCCATTTGCATACTGTTATACCTCTGCAGAATAGTTTCACGTTGTATGTGTTTAATTTATGATTTCCGTGTTTTCTATTTTCAAACATTTCCTTGTTTGATATTTTGTATTCTGTCTTAGACTAGTGCCGAGAATATCAAATTTTTACTTCGATTCTTGCTTCGATCTTTACTTAATATTCCTTTTGAAATTTCTCGAAGCGAAAAGAGATTACAGAAATAGATACCTATACACCAGTATGCGAATCCGCAATGATTGACGTTAAAATTGCTGAAGAATCGTTCATTTTTAATATTGTTAAAATCATACTTTGTTATTTTGAAGTAACCGTACTACTTTAAGTATTTTTGTATATTAATTAGCAATATCGAGAAAGCGATTTGTCATTCGAAATATAGATTTACACAAAAATTTGTTTTTGAAAAAATTAAAGGCATATGTTTAGAATTCGGAAACTGAAAGATTTAATCTGACCACTTAAAAATTTCCAGTTTTAGTAAGAAGATCTATTCATAAAATATAATCATAACAAAGAGCTCATTTTTAAACTTTTTTCTTAATAAATCTATGGGTTTCTTTAAAATCAGACCTTAGCTTTTTCAAATTTTACGGATTCCTTTGCGCCTCCTTATTTTGAAAATATGCAATAAATATTATCGAAAATATTCGTTCATCAAAATCTATACTTAGTCTTGCCGTACCTTGTATCTCGCATCGACTAATAATTAATAAAAAGGCCTGAAGTACTGCTTCGAAGGGTGTACACTTCAAAGCAACAAAGTATGATTCTAAGGGTGTACACTTCAAAGCAACAAAGTATGATTCTCACAATTTCAAAAATTAATGACTCTTCGGCAATCTTAACGTCAATCAATGCGAACTCGCAGACAGGAGCAGGTATATAATTATAAAATCTCTTTCGTTCTCGAGAAATCTCAAAAGGAATAGTTAGTAAAGAAACCTTTGCTTTTCTCGTCGTTAGTCTAAAACTGGAAGTAATATTCGAAGTAGTGAACACGGAAGGTCATTAATTAAACACGCTCTACGTGGTGCAGTTCTGCACTGCAATTACGTATACTTAGTTGATTTTAATAGTTACAAAGAATAGTCGGCATCGAAACTCTCTGATGTTATTAATGATTAATTAGCATTCTGGAGGCTTTTGATCAATTTTGCTTACTT
>JAPYZA010003148.1:0-23840 GCA_030522685.1 Eupelmus azureus | reverse complement strand
CGTTTAAATAATTCATGTTCATAATCGTTTTTTCCAAATACTACTTATTCAAATTTCATTATCAATTTCATTAAAACTAAAGTCTATCAACTAAAGCAACTTCCAATCTCACTAAAATCAGTCTCTTCACGACGTATCGCTCGAAACTTTCGCCGCTTAATTCGTTTCCAGTTAATCGCTGATAAAGGACCATGAAAAAGTTTCTGCCCCCCTCCAAAAAAATAAGAAAATGTCTCACGCGGCAAGAATTTGGAAAGCCAAGTATAATCCCCAGACGTGGAGATAGGGACGGGAAAGGTGCAGCTATACGGGCACTTACGCAGCATTCGATATTGATAAGCATAAAGTTAAAAAAGAAAAAAAAATATGTATCGCTTGCTCGCGCATAAAGTCGAGCTTATGCCGGCTTTGAAGAGCATTTGAAAAGAAAAGCGCTCTTTCCGGGGCTCGAGTGCGCGCACGCAGGAGCTGTATACTCGTGCGTATTATACTTGGACGGAAGTTGGAGCAAGTTTCTCCCGAACTATAATCCTCCGAGGACTATGGGGGTCAATTTTCTTTTAAAACTCTCTGGTGTTTTTTCTTTCTTTTTTATACGCGCCCCGCGCATTCTGAGCGGCGCGGTGAAAGTTACACTCATGGTCCCCCCTCCCCTGGGATTGGGAATCTTCTACGCAAAGCGCACTCTCGGCCCCATTATGTTTGCGAGAAGTTTATGAAATGACTTTGCTTTTCAGCGATATACATCCGGCCCTGGACCATTCATCATGCTACCAGCGTTTATGATATAATAGAATGATTTCCCTCTGAACGGCTTTAGAAATCTTTTGGATTATGTGTACTTTCCATGTTAGCTGGCATTATGTGTATGCTCCGTCTGCTTGCCTTGTGTCTGTGTAATTTATAAACGCACTTGGCTCATCGATCAATGTGAGAGTTAATGCTAACAATTTGTGAATCGAGCTTATTGTCTACACGCTTGTTCATTCATGAAAAATCCTGTGACTCGTGCCCCCGACTACTCCTATATTCTTATTGTTCCTCGTGCTTCAGGATCTTTCCTCTATATCTTCCCAGCGAATTACTATACTCTTTAATAATTAGGAAGGAAATCATTAATTTATCAAGTCATTTGCGCACTAACGGCCCGGCTTTATTATTAATCCTTCCGATAAAACTAAGCAGTAAAGTAGGCACATGCATTTTTCAAAACTTTACTTACTTATTCCGATGATTCTAGATAATTCATTTTCAAGAGCGCAAAGGACTTAGCGAATCCCCCTAGTTAACTTAAGTCTCTTATATACGCGCAGCGTCTCTTTCTTACGATTATACACCCTCGGCGCTAATACTTTTGCCGAGTTCATTTTCTTTTGTTTTTCCCGCGACTCTCGGCAAAACTTAGTTTGGCCATTCTTCCGCTCGTCCGACAATTTTCCGAGTGCATCACTCGGCTAACTTCTTTCCTCTCGTCCGCAGCGAATTCGATTATACCGCGTAAGCTGCTCGTTCTAATTCCGGATCATGCTCGGAGTATCCTGCGCTCGAGCGCAACAACATTTTTCTTTACGAGCGCAGAGAGCAGCACACTTTTAAATAAATCGCACTTGTACGTGATGTCATCATTCAGTCGCTTTATTCGAATCAACAAATTTGTGAATGGAAGCCTTTCTGCGTCAAGGGATGGATTTTCAAAGTTGAAATTCGAGCTTTGACTAAACTGCCGGGGCTATTTCTGAAAAACGCTTTTGGAATTCATTACGCTGGGAATAACAACTCCCTTTGATTTTCTATCAAAATTCAGGACAGTGTCTTGGACCCTTCTGCATGTGACCCTGAAAGTTTCGCCTGGCATTTGTATACTATTTTTCTAGGGAAAAAACAAGTTTGAATAAGTAAAATGACCGATCTATCAGCTTTAAGGCAGTGGCTATTCCTATGTATATGCGGCGTTATACCTATTCGAATTAATTGAGATGTCACTGAATGTTTTTATTAAATTTATATTGAGATGCTATGGAATTTTAGCGAGTTTTTTATTTCTTTTAAAATATCAAATACAAATAACGATATAAAATAGACTTTCAATGCATGTACTTTTGTCAACTAGAATAATGAATTGAGAAAAAGTTCAATTAAATTTTTTATCATATTAACAAAGTTGTGTCTCTGATGTTTAACACCCGAATAGAAAATTAAATAGGTCCTAAGTAGGGTCTACTTAGATTGTATTATTTATATAATTGTGGTAATTGATTAGTTAGGTCCTAATTAGAATTTCGTCAGATTTCAAAAATGAACTAAAATAAATAAAAAATACAAAATTTAATTTAAAATAAAATTTTACAACACACATCTCCAAATACATAACCAAATAAAACAAATCAATACCAACAACAATTGTTTCTAAAACCACCCCTTCAACATACAGATACGTCCACTCCGGGGCAGCGTACGGCTCGGCCACGACCGGGCGACCTCTAAGCTGGTGCCAGGGCCTGGATCGCGGCCTGCTCGCGCCCGACCTCGTCGTCTACCTACACGTGTCCGAGGCAGAGCAGCGGCAGCGCGCAAACTGGGGCGAGGAACGTTACGAGCGCGCCGAGACGCAGCGCAAAGTTGCGGCCAACTTCCGGGAGCTCGCCGAGCCGGAGAGCTGGTTCAGCGTCGAGACCAGCCCGCCCAAAGAGCAAGTCCACCGGAGCATTCTGGGGAAGGTCCTTGAGGCCATCGAGCAGTCCAAAAACAAGGACGTACGAGTTCTGCAGTAATTTGGGGATAATGCGAGCGGTTGGGCTTGCTAAATAGAAATAGCCGTAATTATTTGACGTGATTAAGGCAGTGGTAGCTCTAGTTTTTGTTGTAATAAATAATTAATTTGCAGTACTTTACGTGAACCACAAATATATTTTTTTATAGTACTGCGTAGTATAAATCCACACTTATGTCTATGCTCGGGCGTTAATACTCGTCGTGCCGCGAAGTGCTACTTATGCCATTTGTATCGTAATATACCATAACTTTACTAATATATTTTTTTATCTTTACTAGTTATCAAAGATGAAAAGATTTTAAAACTGTACTTTTGTCATTAATTTTATACGAGGTAGTAGTGCTATTAATATTGTAGATAATGAAATTCGTTTATATAAATAAGACTTCATTTTCATCTTATCTTTGAAATATGTGTACAATACTTTAAATGAAAGTATATAAAAATAATGGTGCAAACACGCAAGCCTTTACATAACCGCCTTCAGACCCGCAACCGCAGCGCTTATTTAAAGAATCACGTGCCGTTTAGTAATCTTTTCATATTCATTGGATCGATTTTTACATATCAACATTTATTCATACAAGTGTGCTTACTAACTATGAATAAGAAATTAATTTTCATAATGTATTTTTCCATTTAACGTTTATCATGATGTATGTTTTTAATTCTTTTTTAAACGCGTGACCGAAAATACTGTATTTTTTGTAAACTCTACGAGTCAAGAAAAATCACGTTAAAATCAACGTCTGTTTATTTTTGTGAGCGAGCGGAACGCACAAGATCTGCGGTACGTCAAGCTTGCCTCAAGAATGTTTGACAGCTACAGCCTGCCTGATCTATATTTTTACGTAACTTTGTTAACTCGAAAAATCAATTTACCGTCTGTAATTATATTTTAATAAACTCCGTAATAAGCTACTAACGACTTTGACAACAAATGCTCATTAAGCGCAACACCTATACTCGAGCAAAGATTTCATAACGCCGATGTCCTAATATCGTAATAATTGAAAAAGAGCGCAACAATTAATTAATTAGCCCGCTCGCCCGGAAGTCGTTACACTGCGCTCGCTAGATTTTCTAAATTCCTCCCCAGATCCCCTCCAGTTTTAAAGACAGTTAATGAAGTAATAAAATTAGGAGCCAGCCCCCACGGCAATATCCGTTAAAGCGCGCAAGAACAGCTCGCGCGGGGGAGAGAAAAGGAAGAAGCTTTCGTCACTCAGCGTAATTGAGAAATGTAACGAAAATTCTTAAAAGTCCCTCGCTCTCTCGAGGAGGAGATCCGTTCAATTTGCCGTGCGCGCGCTGCAACAGCCCGCGCACTCAGAGAGGATAGGGCGACGGGGGCGGGATCCGCTGGCTCTGACTTAATCCCAGTCGTTGACCCTCTCCTCCGGCGTGTGTATACACCTAGACGGCGATATCCTGTTTTCTCATTATCCACCCGCGCGCTCGCGCAACCGCGGTTATTTTGAATTAAAGTCGCGCGCTAATAAACGCGCAGAGCCAGCGGCTAACCGTCCGTGTCATTGCCTCCGCACGCGGATGCGCGAGAGATGGAAATAACAAAAAAATATCTAAAGAGGGAAGAGAAAAAGGCGAGTATGGCAGCGCGTTCTTTCATTACATTGACCTCCCTCTCGGTGTGCGGCTGCAGAGCGCGCGAATGGCCCCGGCGGAACGCGCGCGCATTTATATTTTTTACGGCGCCCGGGAATTCTTCGGGGAAGCTCGCTCGTCCCTCGCGCCGCTCTTTTTTATGAATAACCGCATCCGTGAAGATTTTCAGCACTCTAAATTCCTCGCGCTCTCGAATTTCTAGGACGAGTGAATGGCGCGCTGTTTATTGTTTGCGAGCGCGAGGCTTAATCTTTCTTATTTGTCCTTTTGCGCAGTTGCGCGCGTGTAGACTGAAGTGGACGTTTATGCGGATGCGGGAGCGAGTATTTAGTTATTAAGGGGAACATGAATTTATTCCGCTCGCTGCGATAATCCAATTCGGGGGGGAGTTGGCGTTTACTCTGATTTGAGTGGCGGCGCTTTTGTTATGTTTACGCGTGAGCGTATTTCTTTTGCATAATGAAGATTAGAATGTTTACTGGTGCGTTGAAAATGCTGAGAGCCTCCTGTTTATTATAAGAATTTACAAACATTGTATTTTTATTCTGCCTCGGTGCGATTTACAGCCGCCTAGTCGTAAAAACGGGGAGCTCTTCAATTGTCTGAATTATCGTTGCTCGGGAGCTGTAAAAGAATTACTAAGTATGTTGTGAGGTGGCCAAAAGTCTGAAAAACAAAGAGAGTAAGATAGTTAATGGACGACGTATACTCGCGCCGCTAACAAACATAAACTTTTCTCACCGAAGTCAACAGCGGTAAATTAACGTTAAAACAGTCGGCTGCCGTGAAATTCAGTCTTCGATTTAAAAAATGCATAGTTGATCTAAACTCCTGCAATTAACGCACAGCCATTAGTCATATTTTTTCTCCCTCATATTAGTCGTCTCTTCTAATAGCTATAATAATTCCAAACGCGAACATGCAGGCGTGCGCAAACAACGCGGAAAAAGCTCAAGCCGAGGTGACACATGCAGATTAAAATTCAATGATAAAACAAGCGCGCGCTCGCAACTCTATCACTATATATACCGTACGTTTTGTTTGCCCTGTCGATCCGAGTGTCTGCGCCAATCCAGCAGGACCTGCGCCATGCGATTCGCCTGGAAAATTAAAGAATTTTTCTTCTCACCGTCTCTCTATTTTTTTTTCGTTTTACTTGCGCTTCCTCCCTTCATTCAAACTTTCTCTTGCACACGTACGTGCGCGGAAATTGGCAGAATTTATTCATTCAGGCGCGCGAGCGCTCAGAAGTCTCACCTCCTGAGAGACGTAGTGACAGGCGACGTGGAGGAGCATCAGCTGAACGAGATAAATGATCAGCCAGCTGAACTCGCAGAACACGACTTTTGGATTCGCCAAATAGCGCGGGTCCACGATCGTCCAGATGATGAAAAAATACATGTTGCATACGGCGTGGCAGAAAAGATTGAAGAGAAACAGAAATAGCGACCAGGAGTAGATTTCGTTCAACCTCTCGCTCGTACCTAGCAGCTGGCAGTACGAGACCTCGATTTTCTAAAAGACATTTTTAATGAATTTTCCATCTTACGTATTTGAATGTTTTATAATCACTTTATAATTATGAAAAATTTTAATTCAAATTATAATTATCTAATTATCACTTTTATAACATTGTTATGAATTTTAACGAGACTTTAGTGATTTTAATTAATTATAAAGCATGCGGTTACAGAAAATTCACAAATTATTCAAACTTTTAAAAATTTATTTTTTTGGCGACATTCAAGACATTTATCATCGGCTGACTGCCAGATCTAACCTTTTCCAAGGTAAAGAATCACAATAATTGAAACGAACCTTTACTGACAATTTGCTGATGACAAATGGTCGACATGTCAAGAGGAAAATAAATTTCCAATGGTTAAAATAATTTGCTGTGCTTGAAAACCAATGGTTTTTATTATATTGATTTATTACCGCAAACGGGTTCAATAACCTGCCCAGTGTAGAATCATAAGAGTAAATTTATAGGTACTTGAAATATTTATAGCTTAATCAAAATGACATTTTGTTAAAAAGATTTCATTTAAAATTGAAATATTAATAAAATAATAATGTGCTGAAAAACAATCATTTCTCTACGCATGTAAGAGAGGTGATAGTAAAATTAGAATATAAAGTTCTTAGAATTTATCTTTTCATCCCTGCGTCAGAAAAGTACGGGTTTTTTCCACTTATTCCGGTAGAAAAGGATGGGATCTAAAAATTTTAGAACCTCCGATTTTATCAGTTTCCTTTCCGATAAGAAAGTCTTTTTTTTTACAAAATCAGGCTTTTTATACTTTTCTCGAACGTTCCTGCTATAAAGTCTGAATTTTAAAACGGGAATATACATTTCCGTGGGTTTTCTCTTTTATTCTTACAATATAATAAAACCCACGCTCACTAAAGAGAGTGACCCAAACATAAACCTGAGCCAATTCAAAGTGCCGACGTATGTAACCGATACAATTACAAATTGCTCCATGAATTTCTAAAAAATACGACGCACTTACTTTTTAACAATCATTTAGAGTGTCTCCGTTTAGTGCAACGTATCTTTGTCTTTTTTTAGTGCAATCTATTTTAATCTTTAATTGTAAAGTACCATGTATAAATTATTTTTTCCTTATACTAATAAGAAATATTAAGGAAATTCAATAATTTTGTGATTACCGTTGGTTGAATAAAAAAAAATAGGTGCTTCTTTTATGCGCTCTCTCACCTTGACCATAGCGTCACCCTTGACGTGTTCACATCTCAGCTGCTTAGGCACGAGCCTGTTCAAGTAGGCGAACCTCTGACCCAGCAAAAATATCAATCCGCAGAACTTGAGCACCCCAACATAGGTACCCACATAAGTAATCATGTAACCAACATTCTGGATGTACGGTTCATTAAAAGCGTGCATGCCGAGCTGATTGATGGACGTCCAGCCAATGACACTACCGACGAGAACCATCCAGACCCAAAATCGCACCTTCTTCATCGCTGGACTATACCTGGCGACCTCGCCGGCGCCGCTCATCACCCAGTCCAGCCGGAACGACTCGTCGAAGTCCTGAATATCGTTCCAGATGCGGACGAAGGACTTGCGGTGGGCTATACCCAGCACCATATCCGCTATCGCCACCAAATAATTCAGGATCAGCTGAGGGAAAAGAGAGGCAAAATTATCGGGCTTTTTTCCTTCTTTATTTTCACGCGCCAGCGACACCCCTATTAGGACAGATCCCTCCTGGCCCTTCTTTTTTTTTATCCCGTCAGAGGTGTGTGTTTTCGAGGCAGGTCGATTGGAGTCTTTTTCGAGAGAAGCTTTTTTTCCCCTGATTTAATTAAGATCCCCGACTTTTTGATGAGATCGCGCGCGCGCGCGCTCGCTCAGGGAGCATTTCTCGCGTGGGCGCGCGAGTTTGGTTTGGCCTCCTGCTGGAAATTCAATTCGTTTGCGTTAAATTTGGCATTTTGATTAACACCAGAGGCTGGTGTTGCGGCCCGGGAGAGATGAATTGTCGCTTAATTCATTCCGGCGAACCGACGACTCTGTTTATGAAGAGTGATTTGCGCTTTTTCCGCGTTCATACGTTTGCTTTTTTTCGTTATTGGATTGACCGTGATGTTTTCTCGAGTGAGTTCATTTGTTACGTTTAGAAGATCTGTCCTTTTTTATTGGATCATTGAATCGGGGTAATTGATGTACTTTTGTAAAATGAAAGAGAGACTTTAATTACTTTAGTGTAAATAAAATCACTCGCTCTAGAATTTTACAACTACAAACATTTATGATGAATAGTAGCAGTGTTGTAAACTAGACATTTTTAAAAAGTAAAACAAATCTATTTTTCATGAAAAATGTGAAAGCCGGATATTTTCTACGGTAAAAATTAATTTTAGCTGCACGCAACTCAATTCGTATTTCGAGTATCGTGTTCTACGTTACAATAATAAATCTACAGAAAAATAATTTTTACAATTTACTCTTATACAAACATTTTAAAAGTGAATATTAATTGCTACACTATGAGTCAGAATAATAATCATTAATTCTCTAAATCGTTTTCAAAGTAATAGACAACATTAAAGCATTTTTAGAAACCATTGTAGTTTCCATTTTTTAAATGTAAAAGTGACGTTGACGAGGTTAATTAAATAACTTTTAGAATTTTTTGGAATTGAAATATAAATAATTCTTTTAAAAATTCTTTCTCTTTTTTATGGATCCAGAGAATTATGATGATTTGATCAAAAAAGCAGATTTTGCTTTTTCTCAATAGTGTGTGCAATATATTAAAAATAAAAAACGCCAGTTATATAAAATGAGCATTAGATCAGCACGCGCATTTTCGAAAATGGTTTTTTTCACAAAAACAGTTACTTAGAAGGTATTGATTTTCTGAACTTTTAAAAGCAGTTGGCGCCAGACTTTTTCAATTCTTATTGATGATGTTTAAAAGATATATGGATAAAAACACTTTGAAGTAAGCTTAATATCAAAATTTACGATCTTATATGAAATTAATCACATAAGTATACAAATATTTATTTTTGATTGATTGATTAAATAAATTTAATTACTAAAAATATACTTGTAACATAAATATTTACTTTACGTGCTGATACTTCTGGTAAAATATTATTCTCAGTTAGCTACACAGAACCGAACTACTAGAATTTAGTACAAACTCAACGAAAAAAGTATCCAATAATGCCAATATCAATAAAAAGATGCCATAAACATAAACAATCGAGCCCAAGCGAAAAAAGTGCAACGACCAACGACTCTACTTTGCTCATCTCCCACATCCACGATGTCTTTTTCATCGTCGGTCTCGGCTTCTTCTCTTGTCCCGGCCGCGTAGCTCTCCCCCAGTCAAAATAATAAAGCTTAAGTATGATAGCCCGGCTCGTCGCTCGTACATAACGCGCGTCTCGCGTATATAAAACCAGACGTTGTTTAAGTGGAAAATTGGCTTGCGTCGGCTAGCCCCGGTAGCGCGAAAAACCGTCACAATGATTCGCAAAGCAAATACCGCGTCTAATTGGTCTCAATTGAAAGTGCTTCGATTCGCGCTGACCGAAAAGTAAGTTGGGTAATTCACGCCATGGTATAACGATCCGGAGATTTAAAGCTGGGAGTTTAATTGGATGAGCTATCGTCAAGCTCCGAGATTCGTAATCTTAAAGTTTGTTTTTGCGCGAATGAAATAGTAATAACACTTGCGCTACTTTTGGTACCGCGCAAAAAACGTGTAATTTAAGATTTCCAAAACTTTTTACGTGTTACGTACAAATATTAAATTAGCCGAGCTTACTTTAGCTTTTTCAATCCTTTAAAATGCAAATGTATGCATGGAACGGTAAATATTTCAAGCGAGTTAAAAAAGAGAGAGCGAGAAAGAGGATGAAAAAACGAAAAAAATCAAATAAGAGAAGAGCAAACAAATTAAAAAAGTACTACAATTCTACCCTACAGAATCAGAGCCAAACCATACATCACCCATCAAAACGATCTAGTTGACAGCAATTTACTTTGAACATACCAAAATACATATTGATTGAAAAACATATAGACAATCAAAACTACAGCCTTATCTCTTGACTCCCATCGTCAGCAGCCTTACCCTCTCGAGAGGCAATACCTTGCCGTTCTCCGTGACTCCGAGCACTGGCTTGTCCCTGTCGACGCCCCCGAAGCGCATCAGATTCGTCACGACGACGTAACTGTACGCCGTCGACCAGACGAGCGCGTACAGGCAGTTGAAATTCGAAGGTCTCAGCTTGTCATCCTGGCTGGTGTAAGTATAAGGCGCCAGCCCGAAGACCCGGATCACGTAGACGGCCGGGCAGATGACCTCGTAGAGCGCCGACTCGGAGCCGCGGCGATGCTGCTTCATCGCCGGCGCTCGCTTGGCCAACGGCTCCTCCATCGAGCCCTGCTGTTGTGCTGGCCGCCGGGGAACTACATGCACTTTGCCGGGCTTGACTTTAGGGGCCGAGCCGTCCTTAAGGGAGCGCGGGATCGCGGCGACGAGGCTGGATTGCGGAATTTTCGAGGCTGCTTGCTCGCTCGGGGCGAGGTGGAGACCGGCCGCAGAGAGGATTTCGCATTGATCGGAAGTTCGCGGAGGATTGGCTTGTAGCTCGGGGTTAGCTCGAGGAATTTAGATCGATTGGATGTTGCTGCTTCGTCGCGAAGTTTCTGAGGGAACGGAAAATCATTTAGTTTGTTTGCTATTTTTTAACTCGTTTAAATGTTCACGCGTTATTTGATGGATTATTTGCTGAAATTGTAATTAATTGATTATACTTGAGCTTTTTATGAAATTAAAACCAACACTAATTGATAATCTTTTATTACTTTGGTAATCGCACGAGCGCGAGCGCTCGCTGGCAGATTTCCAGAAATGCAAAAATAACGAGGGAGAGAGCCGAGGGTTGCAGATAACGGGCGAGACGCCGGCGGTATTCTTGATCCAAGCGTGTTTTTCCTATTCTGGACGATGTCTTTTGAATAAGCATTAATTCAGCCGAGATTTACAGGCAAGGCAAGAGTATTTTGCTATCGTTATCCGATCAACAGACTTTGAGTTTTTGAATTATTACAGTTTGAAAAGAACATTTTTCACGAGACATTTTATCGCGTCTTTTTTTCAACACACCGCTGCGCAGTAAACGTCAACGTCAATGAATTCGAAAAAAAATTGATACGCTTGTTTGTCGAATGCAGAGCTCGAGAAAAAACGGCGAAAACACATTTATAAACAAATTTCGCTTTCAGAGCAGGCCAAAGAGGCTGCGAAAAAAAACAGAGACTCCTTATAATCCGGAAGCCGCGCGTCGAGTTTATTCACCGGCGAATCAGTGACTCGTGAAATTACGCAAAACTATCCCCCCCTTCCTATTTTCGAAAGCAGACTCTTACGCAGCATTTTTTCACGTCTAAGAAATTATCCTGCGATCGAACGTGAATTCCTCGCTCGGCGCTGCGCGGAAAATCATTACCTCCGCAGAGCCAATAGAATAGAGCTCGGCACTATTGAAAATTCCTTCGCTCAGCACGTTCGCACAGCACATATAAGCGCGACCCTCCCCCGAAAAGTCCCTCCGGCTTCTGCAATAGTAGCAGCAGGCAGCCACGCACGAAAACAGCAGCAGCGCCAGGAAGAGAGCGTCGAGCGCTCGCCGAGAAAAGAATGGAACTGCGCGCGAAATTTTTCTTATCGCCCCCGACAGCTCCGGTTATATCGCGATGCTCGCTGTTGTTCCGAGGCGGCGGTGGCTGTCGGGGTCGGATGAATAATTGATCGCGCGATTCGCGGATGATAGAGCGGCCGACTGCACACACCCACACCTACGCGAGCTCGCTGCAGCGCGGATCGAGCTGTTTTTCTGCGAGGCTCTTTTTGCTATGCCGCTACGGCTCGACGTATCGAGAGAGAGAGACGCTTCGGCCTTTTTTCGCGGCTCTCTAGCCGGATGTAGGTCGCGCTTGCTTAAACGTCCTTTGAGGATGCGCGGGAGACTGCTCAAGAGTGAAAACTTTGCGCGTAGCAAGGTGGGAAAAGTCGAAGGGGGCTTCCGTTTGAAAGGGGTTTTTTTTTTAGCGTGCGGATGGTTTTGTAAAGGGGCGGCCGGATGGAGGGCTGCGGGGGCGGCTGCTCACCTTTCTCCGAGATTATTCTTCCGGGAGATGGATTCGATCATTTTTCATGATGCTTTGATTTTAGTGATTAATCGGGGATTACCGGCTTGATTAATGCTGCGCCTGAGATTGTGGAAATTTGCACAGTCTGAAAGAGGAGATAAGATTGGTCAAGTTTTTAAAATAATGCTGCTATTTTATTCAAATACTTGCGGTGATTTTGGATCGGTGCATATAAAAGTTTAAGATGGAGAATTATTGAAGATCAATATTTATATAAGTAGATTTCGATTGAAATTGTACATTGATTCTTATTCATCGTGAATATTTTATTCATTTCAGTTTAAAACACCGTGAATTAGGTGACGATGCCGCAAATTTATAGGAAGTAAGAAAAATATGGTAACCATAATAACTTCATATATTTTAAAGTTCCAAAGTTATCGCTGTGAATAATAGGGTGTGGAAAATGAAAGTGGGAAATTGATCATTCGAACAAAGATCTTGTATAATTTTGATCAAACTTCACTTACACGTCAGCGTGTTTTATCGTCAATTATAATCATCAATATTTGTTTTTCATGACTAAAATTTATAGTTGTTTCGTGTATAAAAGCGATACTTTTCATTAATCAAAAATTAAAATTATGTTTACTCAATAACAAGAGTAATAAATATTTCGAAAAGTCTAATTGTATACGCGAACTATAACTTAATTAAAAATTTTTAAAAGTATTGAATGCAACTAATCTTTTGTCTAAAAATCACTGCTCTGATTCAATATAGCATGTTCAATATGTTGATACAGGTGAAGGCATTTAATGATTTACAGAAGATGTTTGAAAACTTGCGTAGAAACAGGACGAAAAATCGCTAGAAGAAGCACGACGGCGGCGAAGTCAATCTTCGCACTGCAACGCCAACAATAACGATGAAGTGAAGAATGCTCGTAAAAAAGAAGATGTAGGACAAAGATTTAGTACGCAAGATCTTATCGTCTTTTTTATACGAGTACAATTCGAATGATGATCTGAAGCATAGCGACGTAAGCTCCAACTTCTCATTTGCCATTTTTATTAGACTTTTTCGAAATCATCTTTTGAATTCGAATATTCAAATCTTAAGAAAAAAATAAGATAAAGTCTTCTTATATGTATGACTCGTCAACTCGAAAAGACAATATGATGTTATCATGGTTATGAGCTAGACAATATAACATGTACGAATGTTCATCTTTTTATTCTTTCCGTGGTATCGCCACCGAATTCATGTGATAAGAATTATAGCTTAATCATGAAGACAATAATGTAATATCTTGTTTTTTTTTTTTATAATACAGAATGTTGGAATTTTCTGTTCAACAGCCCATCACAGTTATTTCAAAGTTACAAACAAAATTAATTTAGAATTATAAAACAACTGTTTATCCTGTACAAAATACATATATGATCTATAGACTATTAAATCGTTTAGTTTTGAAAGCAAAATTTCAGAGCTATTGTTATATTTATTTCGCATTAGTATCAAAATGCACTATTTTATTTTAACAATGTAGAAATTGATCCTACACTGTTTAAAATTATCATTTGCTCCAAATTTTTAATTTATTTCTCTATAGTATGTATCAAAGCACAAATGTATTTATTGACTAAACAGAGTGCATTCAATGAATCTGTGATACGGAAAAGCCTCCAAATCCGTTTAAATAAAATACCTTATAAACCTCTAATAGTATTATTTTCATTGGTATTATTCGTCGTTTTAATTTTACTTGTATACGTTTTTGTTTTTATTTTACTTTAACATAAGAGATTTTCATAATGAAATCTTTATTCTATAATATTATGTCATTATATAACTGATTAAAACATTCAAAATTGTATTATTAAATATACCATTTTATGTTTTGACATCCATTTTAGACAATACAATACAATAATGATGACGATGTTGAAAATTATCTGCTATAAACTTTACATATTACCTAATTACCTAATGTAATTTTATGGTGTGTATATAATAATAGAAGTTTTGGATACGACCGTGGGAAGGTTAATTCCGGTTAATTCAGTTTATTAATAATATAAACTATGACATTATACATTCATTATTGAAAATAATCTTATGAATACTGAATCTCATAATTATTAAAATAATAAATTATTATAAGACTATTGATATAATTATTATTATCAATTGTGATGGAATATTATTATAAAATCAAAAATTTATAACTTGTTTCATATTTCTAAATTATTGTTACTGCGATTCTAACTTGTCTGATAGTGGTATTATTAAACAAATCAAAAATACCCGTTCTGACCCGGTTACCCGAATTCACCCAACTTTGCAATAACGAAAATTTTACTTTCAGTAAGTTATGTTAAACTTAAAGAACAATTTAGAAACACATATGCGAATAAATTATTTGGTATAATCCGTTCAAGCCTTTTAAAATAATATTGTTTTTCAAGAATTGCAGCGCATATTATTCAACCTCGTTTTAATAAGACACAAGGCAAATATTATCAAGCCCTCGCTAAGCTCATATACCGCAAGCCGGCGATAGAATGCAAAAGCGAAAACCATATTTGTATCTTATAATTCTCGTTGACATTATTCATTGAAATTCATCTCGCCAGCTATATAACGCCACGCGCAAATCGCCCCGAAAAGAATTTGCGGTTGTAAAAATTTAATCGACTTGTCGATTCTCCCCCCGAGCCCCTCGCACTTTTTTTTCCTCAAGTTACCGCACAAATCTAGTTAAGGCAGGTGCAGTTGTAGGAAAAGTTGTTCGCTCGCTCACGCCGAGTGATCGAACTATCCCCCGTAGGTTTCCCCGGCCCGAAGTTACACCACGAGTGTCCCCAAAGTTATAGCCAGTTATATACGACGAAATTTCCAATTAAGTTCGTCCTCGCTCCACGCGCAAAAAATCGCGCCCTCCGCGCCGCGTCATATAAAAACTAAAAAAAAAAAAGATTTACGGAACATTTCGTAACTTTGGTTTTTTCCGAACTTCAGAAATTCCTCGGGCCAACAGCACAGTGGGGAAAAGACAGGCGCGAGAGCACGCGAGGGGGCCGACATACATATTAAAGAGGGTTGCATTCGAAATCCCGTATCCCGAGCTATTGAATCCCAGAAACAAAAAAAAGCCGCCCCCTCGCCCCGCCTCGGCAAACCGCCACGGGAATATTTAATTCCCGACGACAACCACCGCGACGGACCATTTAAATTACAAAGCAGGGCGCGCGGCATTGTGTATACCATAAAAGCGTTGCAAGGAAGTGTTCCGGGCCGCTATTACGAACGAGCCTGGCGCCGTACACTTTTATTATCGCCTCGCGGTATCTAGCTGTCAAAGGCGTTGGAGGGGGGGAAGTTCGCCGCCGTCTTATCGAGCTCGGACATTATCCACTTGTAGCGGGGCGCGCCGCTGGCTTATCCCCGCCGGATCGCGCGACGGCAACTATAAAAGATTTATCCGGCCGGAGTTTTCCAGGACGCGTTATCGCCTTACCAGCCGAGAGAGCTCCGGAAATTATGTCAACTTCTATCTTGCCATAGCAAGTACGATACTTTTCTATATGGCGCGAAATTCTTCCGTGCGCACTCGAAATCAGTGCGCGCTGAAGGAGGATCATCGCTTATGAAGTAGATGTACGAGGTGTATTATGACGTTTCGGGCTGGCGCGCTTTTGGCGGCTCTCGGTAGATAGAGCGATATTGATTTATTTGGTGATAAAACATAATGTATACAAGCGTAAGAAGCGTGAAGGAGATCGTAGATTGGCCCGATTTATTGGCTGCTGTCGTAAAGATTGACCTTTGGATGATCTCCCTCTATTCGTTCCATATACAATATCATAAAAAATTCTAACGATCATTGTATATTTTGATTAATTTAGCGAATCTATTAAAACTCCTCTTTCCACATACACAAATTTAAACGAGGTCTTTCACCCTTTGAAGCAGAGATAGCGCCCCTGTAATAAAGAAAGGCATTTATCAGGGAACATCTGATTAAAGCAAACAGTATTTAAGCGCTTATCATAAGGTAACGATAAGCCGAATTCAAATTCGCGGCGATGGCGCGGCCACGGCTCGGCGCGCACGTGCCGGCCGTTATTACGTCAACCGACATGTATACCCCTTTTCGCAAAAATTCCCAAGGCATAAGGTATATAAGCCGCGAGGGGCAAAAAATTCGGCGCACGTCCCGCGCCGCTCCATTAAGCGCTTGCGGTCTCTCTATATATTCTCGGGCTCGCGGCTCTCTTACAACAAGCTCCGAGGCCTATACCCGCGAAACCGGAGAGAAAAATTATGGGCTCGGCTACCCGCCCCCGAAGAGAAGAGGCGCAAGCTCACTGCCGGCCGAAAAGCCGATCCTCATATTTACCGTCTCATTCGAAATCGATAGGCGCGGCTTTTACGATCCCTCGGCGAATATATAAGCTTCCTGGCCCTTTTGGCTTGTGTAACAGCGCCGCCCGGCCCTCGGCTCTGTGCATATTGATCGAGCGATCTCCCGCAGATTTCCGCGTGCGCGCTCAGGTGCGTGGGTGGCGCGCTCTGGTTAAACGGGCGAAGGACGCTAGTATGTCTAGCCGTATGCGCGCGGCTAGATTCGACGAATCGACTTGGTGTGGAGCTACATTCTATCCTGCCGCTTTGTCTGAGTGTGTGGGGGTGGGGGTGGAGAAGCACTTGACACGGCGACGTTTCGCGTATTACGGGAGAGAGTGAGGGATAGGGTGAATGGATTTCGGCGAGGATGTGTCCCTGTGTATAGGAACGCGATGGGAATGTTGCGGCTGGAATGGTTAATGGCGCGATTTTAATGAGCTATGGGGTTGAGAAATGCGGTTGGGAACGCGCGCTTGCAGGATGTTTCTTGTATATAGGAGCTGAGGTTCGATTGTTCGTCAGAGTTATGTAAGTTGTAGCGTGAATTAAATGGATGTTGAAATGATGTTGAAAAGCAAAAGTTGGATTGTAATATCACTGTGGCATCCTTCATTCCGCACGGTGTATTTCTTACTTTATAGTTGCGTCGATTATAAAAGAGTCACAAACAAATGTCTTCCGCCCTAGATACTTTCTCGGAAAGGGGTATGAATTTTCCCGGGCGCTGTCTTGAGAAATGTCTCGCACTTGTTTGATCGTAAAGAACGAGAGTCGTTCTAGCGTCGCAACGCGCTCGACTTCACGATGTAATATCGAAATTTTCCGTACTCGCCTGCGTCTGCCCTCAACGCTCTCCTTAATCTTGATCATTTTACAAAATATACGATGTATTATCTATAGGGGATCTATATAGGTTTAATCTCTGGATTATTAGCAATAAAAGCTCGCAGTTATCGCGACCGCGAGCTCGCAAGAAAATTACGAGCTACAAAGTTGTTATAGGGGAGCGGCAAAGTTATCTGCATCGCATCTCCTCGCATTATAGCGTTAACTAATTTGATCTTGTTCCAGAAATGAGAACAAGCTTTTCCTAATTGCTTCCGAGTGAGCACAGTAAGCAGTAGACGAGAGTTTCCTAAACCCTTATTTATCCGTCTGCCGCTTCCTGCGCGCTCTGCTCTCTGTCTTATCCGTTTAAGGGACTGTATATCTATTACTCTCTTTCTCTCGAACGAAAGAACTTTCTTTGCGCATAATCTAGTGTCTTCTATTTTATAAAAAAATGTTTTCTAGACTATAGGCGTCGAGGGCTGCTTTTCTTAAGGTCATACCTATGTTTTCCGAAACTACGCAGTCTTCTGACATTGACGCACAAAAGTCCGAGATAACTGTAGGAATTAATCAATGTGAAATATGTGTAGCACGTATCTGCATCTTTAATCTGGATAATGTCACGGCCAATTATTTTTGCCTCGCTTCGCTTCACTGTTTATGCTTAAATAATAGCGCAACAATTCAAGGATAAAATCTATCGAGTTTTCACCGCACCTTTTGCAAACAAACATCTCAACCGCATATTAACATGTATATTTCTCCATAAACACCGCCCAAGGACCTCCATAAAGCAACACAATAAATTTCCTAATGTATTCATCGAACCAAAACTCGCTCCGGAAGTTTAAAGCGATATTAGACTAGAGCCTCGAAGGGATGACACACAGCGCATAGTATATATCTATTAGCACAAGAAATTATCTGACTGACGGAGCGTGACATAAACTCAAGGCCACTTAGCCGTCCCGCGACTACTGCGGCTTGGTTAAGCCGCTTTCGCTTGGAAGCTGCCTGGAAACTGATTGACTGATCTCGGAGACCGCGCGCGAGCGGGCCCTGGAATTGTTACTGTAGCGGACTTGTTGTTTGCTAAATTCATCAGGCGTATAAATTCCTTGACGTTTCCACGATTGATTACCGTATGCGCCGCCAAAGCCGGCGAACCCCCTCTATCCCCAGCTTCTATTGTACACTTTGTATTAATAGGGTTTTACTAATCCTCCTGACGAATTGAAATTGGATGTTTTTCTATCGATGACCCGGCCGTACAAAAGTCTCTATTTTTCCTTGAATAAATTTATCCATGGTTATGCTTATGTACTTTATAAGCGAGAGGGAAAGTTAATACCGACGGAGCAAATATCATCGCCCTGTTTGTCAACCGCCTATCAGTTTATAAAATAAACCATTTTTGAAAGCCTGATATTTATATAGTACCCGCAACGGAAGAATAAGATGGCGTCAGGAATATTTTATTTCCATCTTTTATAATGCAAAGCGACGGATTATTTTCCAAGTATAGGTTAAGCTTTAAAGCTTCTTCTCCCCGCAGCCTCTGGATTCGCACTTTATTTTGACGTCGAACGCATATGCAACGCGCGTGCCTTGCAACACGTGATGCGGGCGGGCTATTAAGTTACCTCAAACACGTTCCGGACGTGACAAATGTTGCCCGGTTTATATTGCCCGGGGCGCCTGGGCTATGCAGTCTTTGTATTTGCCTAACACATTCAGGAGGATTCTTAGGGGCCAACATTGATCTACAGTCGATATTGCCCTTCCTAGCCGAAAATACACTTGTTCCAATTAATTCCTTGACGTCTGGTTCTTTCTCCGTCTGTTTGTCCGGCGCTGCCTTGGTTTGCGAAATATTTTCGGCGATACGACAATTCGGGATTCCCGGATGTTTTTTCTTCTTCCTGCTGTATTTAATGTACCAGTGGGGATATTTTTAGCTTCGTTTGTTCGATATTCTACATAATTTATGGCGGCCAATGGCCTTTTAATGGGACCGAAATAGAACATAATTCTGGCTAATTTTGGTCAAGAAGGTTTAACATATTCGTTGGCTATTTTTATTTTTTTTTTATATTTTTGATGCAAAAGCTTAGCGTTTCTTGATCCACTCATTTTTCCGACAAGTTTCTCGATTTAATGCGACGTCTGATTCTCCTTGCTTTAAAACAGAAAGGGCAGCCTTTTTGATCGATGAATGAATCACATTCTTGGGCTTCTTTCACAAAGAATTTTAAACCTCTGACCTGCTATTATTCGACTGTAAGGGATTTTAAAGGGAAAAACCCGTAATTGTCCGAAACTGTATCAAGTATCATTCTGACCATAAAAAGTTGAAAAAAAGTGTCTGCTCTTGAAATAGCCACCCCTAGTAAATTTTCTAACCTTTCTAAAAAAAGATATGAAAAATGAAAACTTTCCGTCGCCAATCCATTTCATGAATGTTTTGATATTATTCACCGCTTTCAAGCTTACATTACCATTACCCGCGACCAAAGTTTCATATTTTGCTTAAAAAAAATCTTCGCTTACTCCTCAGTCCCCATTCAGCCCAGCGCGATCTCCCATCTCTATCATAATTCAAGAGAGTAAGGAACGTCCATTCGCGACCTAAAAACCACGGACCACATATACGTGACTAAATTCTCCACTGCTCCAAGGGTTGACTCAAAAGAAGACACGTCCACGACAATAATTTACAGTAAGCAAATGCGGACGATACAAATGACGCTTTGTCAAAAAGAAAAAGAAGACGACAAGTCGGTTGCGTGAGCCTCCTTAATAAACTCATCAACGATGATCCAGCGGTAAGCATTAACGCAGCCGGCGTCTACGGTCGAAGCGGCTTGCTTGTAATCATCGGGAGGTGAATCGAGGCCAGCTGTGACTGGTTGGCGCGCGTGGATTTCAGTATGTGAACTTGCTTGCTTGCGCAGTCGAAACTGCAGGGGCACCGCCGCCTGGCTGCGCCGCCCTTAATTGAATAAACGTTTAATCAACTTTACGATCTACTTATTCATGTATAACCGGGAATGGAGTATAATTTCTCGCGTCCTGCTAAGCGAGTGTACACGCCGGCGAGAGGCAAAACATTAAAACTGAGAGCCGTGTGCTTGAGCGCGAGCATTAATCGTTGCTATATTAATCCTGAGGCCGACTCGCTCCTTCAGCTCCCTCTGTGTTTTATGTATTTATGTTTGTTCTTTTAACGAGCTGGGTTAAAGGAGGGGATTGCGTCGTTTCGCCCCGCATATTTGTAAAGTGAGATTTTTTTTATTAAGAGGGTAATGTGGGGGAGACGATTGCGAATGATGAACGTAATGATGATGAATATTGTTTGAGGAGCAGTCATTAAACTATTGCTGATTGAATAATTATGGTTGTTTTGATGTTTTCATTTTGCTTTCTACGCAACATTCGGTTTTTACGATAGCTGATCGGAAATATCGTCTTCGTGTGCAGAAAGCAAATCTGGCCGTATATAGAGAAAAAAAGATTGAACTTCAATATGATGCCATTGTTTCGTAGTCATGGAAGTTTTAGATTGTCGATCGTGTATATTTCATATAATACCGACCTTTCATGAACGCAGTTGTTCTCAGAGTGCCGTCACTAAATAAAACATACAAGATCGACAACCCGAAAAAAATCATGAATACAAAAATAAACGATTGCAAATCTTTCAAATCTATCAATACTACGTTATTTATTGCAGTCCCACAAAAAGTTCACAGTATAGCTATTTCTTATTGCTTTTTTATTTTTCTTATTCGAATTCGAAAGTTTAGTATTATTAGTTTACAAATGCTGTGCATGGTGTGAATTTTAACAGAAAATAAGTAGATGGTTAATTCAGTAAAATATTTCATATCAGCAGTGAACAGTGAAACTCCATGGTGTTTATAGGCATTTCACATGACATTTCTCTCAACTTTACGACGAACTGACGAGAAATTTTTTTCATGAATTCATTTTTATACCCGCGCAGATTACCAAAGTCCAAAAGTTTGCGCGTATAAGAAGCATAACTTGCTGGACTGCTCCTTCCGAGTTGCCACTTATTTTATAGATCAATATGCAGTAAAAGTGTCATAAAAAAAACGTCACTCACGACGAAAATAAAGCCAACTCAAGCCCGGCAAGCAGTCGGCTACTAAAATTTTAACGCTAAGTAATGAGCAAAGTGCCACTTGTCAAATTCAGCAAAACATCGCTCGAAATTATCGCATAGCATTTTGATGGCAATGTCAACATTTCGATTACCCCGAGAGCACCTTGACTGCTTCTGTATCTGATGAGCCTTTTTTGCTCAAGAACGACACGCGCTCTACACTCAAATGACAAGAAGAACGCCTATATACAGAATAATTATACTCGCAGGCCGCCCACATCGCCAGTCGTCCTCGGCACACACGCAGACAGTCGAAAATCGATAGGGCAACGTTTACACAGCAGCTGTTTAATGACAGGCGAAAAAAGAAATTTTTTAATATCACCGCCGGAAAAACCGGGGCATCAGCCCGTGGCGTTATCGCGCCAAGCAATTATCTTATCTCTCGTCTCGGGCCGCTTCTTCCAGCTTGCGCGCATGTTTGCTCAACATTTCAATGATCGGGAATTAAAATTAGCATTTAGAAGCAGTCGTGCTTGCTCACAACGCAGCAGATTTATTAATATAGCCGGAGATAAGTGCGCCGAGAGGGGCACGTCGATCAAAATTCAGGCTTCATCCGCCCTTCCCCCGGATTCATTTTTCCTCGACGATTTTCCTTTTTTTTTCTGCAAGTCAAGTCAGATCACGCGCGCGCGTGCGACCCTTCGCATGAATGTAATGCGGTATATATACTCGCGTCGCCGGGAGAGAGCTGGAGTATATATATAGGCGGCACTTAAGGGGAGCCGAGCGAGATTTTCATCGAGACGCGGATTTCCGGGCCTAATGCGCGATCACCTGATTTCAGCCGCGAGGTGTGGCTCTTGTGTATAGGCAGGACTGATTACCCCCTAATCTATAAAACACTGGAGTTCGGGATAGGATCGTGAAAAAGTCGTGATAGCTTGCTTGATGAATGATCGATGCTCTCTTGACCAGTAAACAATATGAGGGGACGGGGGCGAGGAACGGGATGAAAATTTGATTTTTCCGGCAAGGTAGTATATACTGTCTTTCATATATATAAATTGAGTTCGTTGACTAGCGTGCGAGGAGGAAGAGAGCGCCAGGGGTGGCTTTATGGATACAAGAATGTTATCTAGGGGGAGAATTTTTCCTTAACGTTTAAGATAAAGAATTTTTCTCTGTTGACCTAAAATTGCATGGAATGTCACGTATTGCGGACTGGCATTTTTCTACCCCTGCGCCGGCGTGCGCGCGTCGCGAAAAACTGTACTTTTAGTTTAGAATTTAGAGTTTTAGTCTTAATTACTGGGCTTGAGCTTTTGTAAAATTCATTAACTTTTTTCATTCGTGAGAACAAGTTTAAAAGTTATCTTCGCGGGGAAATGTTTACTACCTGCTTTCATTCGTAGTTGTAGGTTTATTTTTGTCCGATATGATTTATGTCGCATCATTTTTGCATTTGACGTATTTTTGGCTTTCTTTTGTTTACTATTCAAAACGGCGCGCGCGAGTGAAAAATAAAAAGTTTCTTTCGATTTAATAATTTTATTTACGGCGCTCGCACATTCTATTTTTAAACACTTTATATATCTCACAAGCAAATGAACATTCACAATAAATCAAGCCCGAAAACAAAGTTAAAACTCAAGACAAATCTCGAAACCCGAAAACGACTTTTCATACACGTCGCGTAAAAATTTACAAATTTAACACGACATATTCAATAACGAACCGGCCGTTCTATCCCGCACGCAACGACAAAATCCATTGTCATGCACGAGGCCGGCCTGAAAAATGGAAAAAAAACTTCCGGCAGGGCGCATGCAAAACAGCTTGACTCGTTCGTGCAGCGATCAATCCCACCATCTCTAAAGCTCATCAATTCAGCCCCCATCGTCTCGATCGACCCTCCGAGCTTATAATCAAATTAGTCTCTCGCTCTCCTCCGATAAGACGTCTTCACAAAGCCATCCGCGGCGCTGTTGCGCAAAAGCCACTTTCCGGAATAAGGAAAATCATTGGCCATTAGGCATCGAGCGCACTTGGCCGGAATACAGCAAAGCTCGTTATGCGAAAGATCGCGGAAAAGCGCGCCGCTCGCGTGCTGCAGAGCCAGCCTTTTAAGAGCATTGATTCGCCGCTCTGGCGCCTGGGAATTCTTCGCGGACGTGTATACGCACGCGATAAGGACACGAGGAGAGAGAGAGCGAGAAAAAAGTTCGCCTAATTTACTTTTATCGCGAAAAAAATGTTGCCGCGCGCGCTGTCTCGGGGAAAAAAAAAGAAAGCCGGGGGGTGCGAGGGAAAAAGTCAAAGAGAGCGTAAGAAAAAGCGCGCGTGGGAGGGGAAGCGGCGAAGAATGAGAAAATCCCCACGAGCTCTATTCTCTACTCTCGCCTTCCCCTTCCGCTTCC
>JAPYZA010003146.1:0-17589 GCA_030522685.1 Eupelmus azureus | reverse complement strand
ATATCTTGATTAGAATATACAAAGTATACTTTCTTATCGCTAATACGTTACGACAGGTCACATCTAGTTGACATTAGATAGGATTACACGGGAAGAAACCTAGTGAACCCTCCAGCATAAGAAACCAAAAACAAACTTTTTTCACTGTAGCTCCCCAAAATCTTCCACTTATGACCGAAGAAAGAAATAGTTCTAGTCTTTTAGTTTATTTACCCTAGCCTCACATAATATTTCAAAAGAAGAAATACCACAATTTCATCGAAAATACACAAAAATAAAATATCGCTATAAGGTTTACAGATTATCAACAAGGCATTTAAAATAAAAATAAAAAAAATACAAATACTTCAGGAAACGTACTGCATTACTTATTAACAATAATCCAACCACACAATCAGTTCTTAGTCTATAAAGCATTTGCAAACATTACAAAATTGATTTTTATTTTAAAATCCCTTATCGACTACAAAATATTAGTAATAAAACACCACTTAGCATTAACGATACCTACCGACCCACAGCAGCAAACAGAACAGAAAAAGTCGATAGCACCGACAAAGGCTCGATTCCTCTGAAATTTATTAAATTTGTTTGCGAATAATAAATATTTATCAGGCCGGTGAAACTCCCCTAACGCTATCACAGCCCCCAGCGAGCTTTACTCTCAAAAAGCCGGCGCTTTCAACGACACCGCTCTCTCTCTCTCTCTCTCTCTCTCACACACACACAGCTCGCGGCAATCTAATTCATCGATCACAATGTATTCCCGGCGCGCCTTCTGAACTCTCCCCGGACCCCGCTGTGCGCGAATATACACACAGAGAGCCGGCAGCTCGCGCGTCGATACGTCATCCAAAACAAGAACTATCCATTTTCACGTGCGATCGACTTAACGGCTAAACGAGACAGCCGTGCGCGCGCCTGCGCTCAAAAGTGCATTGCATAATCATAGCGGAGCGGCGCGGGGCTAGTATCATCCCCGGCGTAGCCAAATTGAATCGAAGGCAAACGATAAGCGCGCGCGCTTTGCATGCAGGATTTATGTAGCGTGAGTAACTTCCGCCCGGCCAATGATGTCCCCGATCTCCCGGCGAGACAACGCCGAAAGCAAAAATACACTCGCGTACGCGCGCGCGCTATCCGGCCATCTATCTATTCGCGTCTATCTAGCCCTCGCTCTCGGGAAGCCCTTTCGCGCTGCAGCGTCCAAGATACCCAGCGCGCGGAAATTGAATGGTTTAAGACGACAGGTGGTCATTCGCCTCTCTCTCTCTCTCTCTCTCTCTCTCTCTCTGTCTTTGGGATGTGTACGCGATTTGCTCCCTGCTGAAGAGGTTCAATGTATACATATATATGTTGAGAGAGAAAGATCCTGGCCTTTGCTGGATTTTCTCGCCTCGCTTCTTTTTTACGAGCGCGGAGGCGCTCGCCAGCGCGAGCGCGCATCCGAAATGAGGAGGATTTCCGCAGGT
Organism: Eupelmus azureus; assembly: GCA_030522685.1. Classification (NCBI taxonomy): domain Eukaryota; kingdom Metazoa; phylum Arthropoda; class Insecta; order Hymenoptera; family Eupelmidae; genus Eupelmus; species Eupelmus azureus. The sequence goes on along the minus strand of JAPYZA010003146.1, from coordinate 16,117 downwards.
TGTAGCTGCCGCTGGGTTTGGGCGGGCCGCGGGAATAAATGAAGACGCGGCATTTGGATACCCCTTTTTTGGCTTCTTTTTTTTCGTATTTTGAGATATTGCTGCGAGCAGCGGTGATGTTATAGTGGGAATAATTGAAAAGATGTCGGAGCGTTTCGTTTTTTTTATGTATTTTGTTTAATAATTGTTTTTCGGGAATGATGGAGGGTAAAATTTTTTATAGAAATTCGATATAATTATATTCGTTAATTATATCTTTTATGTTATTTCCGTATATTTTATGTCTTACCAATGCAAATATTTTGCAAACACTGAAATACATTTTGCATTAATGTACAAATTCAAATTTTATTCAAGTTTAAATGTTTAACATAATGAAAGGGATTTTTTGAAAGATTTTATCAACAAAACTAAAATCAACATCACGCAATTGATATTCAGAGATACATCGCTTCCAAATCGCCTACGGTCGTAAATAAAATGGTTACAAAATCTATGTATAAATAATCGAAACGCGCGTTGCAAGCCAATTTCTGTTATGGTTACAAATATCGTATGTTTATTTAAACGGGAAATATGAAAACGACTGGTCAAAATAATATATGAAAATTCGATATCAATATATTCTTATGAGTGCTTCATCATTCTTGCTTATTGCGTTCACGTTATTCTCTTTATGCGCAACCGCTCGCACCGCCACTCATGTTAACTGGGTTTATGTACTGGTGTTATGGGAGTAATGCGGAAGTTGCAAACTTCACCACACCTTAAACTTGGTCTGTACGCAATGGGTATATATCGAGATTATATGAATTTTTTTTAATTTTGTTCAACTTATAAACATTATCTTACACATCATTTGAAAACATAAAATAATTGATGCGGTTGGAAGAGTTGAAAAAATAAATGCTTTAGTTAATTTTATTCTCAGTAATTCAAATAAAATGAAAATTGTTTTTACAATGTTAAATTATAACTGATAGGTTTTCTTATTCAAATTAAACTATTTATTTTCTTAGCTACTTTAAGAAAACTTCCGAATATTTTAATTAAGGAAAAATATAAGAAAGAAAATGAATATAAGTATTTGTTCGATAAAATTACTTTAAGTTATACAATGCGTATTTTATTTCTTCGATGAAAGAGATGAAATTAAACTTTAAACAGCGTCATAAACACAAATAGGAAGAAATCAGATCCGATATTTTCAATTTAATTATAACTTGGTAAACTTTACATTCATTGAATGCTAAATATTGTTTCTTGTAAAAGTAGTTCATTATACTCTCAGGTTATGCTTTTAATTTAATTTTAATTAAGTATTTTATATACTTTATTTAACTTAAAAGCACTTTTAAGTAATAGCTTGTAACTTTGCATTTAAATTTTTATAAGATTTTTCTTATCATGAATCCTGTAATATATTTTTTTGTTATTGAAAAAATATCCCACTGTGCCATAAATTTACATATATACATATACATTAGTAGATAATTACTTCTAAAATAAATGAAAAATAAACTTATAAAGAAAACAATTCTACAAAAGAAAAAAAGAGTAGATAAAAAAAAACTGATCACAGGCAGTAAGCCAGCCGATACATAAACATTTCAAATACGCATTTAAAATCGACGAAACTATCTATACTCCACCACGCTTCTTCCTCATCGCTGTCTAGAGAAACCTTTCAGACGAGCCATGAGAACCTCTGCCGAAAGTGGCGCAATCAGGAAGCGTTTATCTCGAGGTAAAGGCGCCAGATCGCGCGGAGCCGAGGTGCAGTGATTACGACAGTTTTACGCGTACAGGATGAGGCGAGAGGACAAAGGGAGAGGTAAAAAAGTAGCGTCGACGAGAAGAAAGGAAAGATGAGGCACTGCCGCCGCGACTCAAAACGAGGCCGTTCCGATACAGCGTCGCTACGTTCACGAGCTTGCGCTCTCTAGCCATCTATTTCTCGCGTCTTCTGTCTTCTGACTTTTTTTACCTTTCTTTGTGACTCCTTCTGGTTCTTTGTTTTTGTTTCCCTCTTTCCCTTATTAAGTGGTTATTTGGTAACTTTCAATATTGCGTGTTTCAATCATTCTAATTTAGAGCTCCATAATTAAGGTTTTGTTGTTTTTCAAAATAAACTATTTCAATTTTATTTGTGTTTTCCTATTTTTCAATAGAAATAGTACCTTTTACAAATTTACTAAATCGATGATGCTTTGAAGATTAATCAATAAAATCATTGTTATTATTGAATAAACTAAAGCGTGTATGTGGATTCAACATTTATTTACCATTTCATCTTTTTATATTGGTTTTTTATTACTCTGTTTTCACAGCAGTAGACTTTATTTACTAAAAAATATAACCAAATAACCCGAGGAAAACTATTTATTTTGCCAAGACAATCAAGTTCATGGCTTTGTTTCCTCGCAGAAGAAGATTTAAAATATGTAATGAAATGTTTAGTACGAAGGAGTTTGCGTGTGTGCATGTATATACGAAATTTTTCTATAAAAAATGTGATATTTTACCTTTGCGCTTGGCGGGTATACACCGGTGCTAATAAAAATTGGTATTGCAAAAACACAACATGAAAATTAAAATGCTCAAAAGACTCTTTTATAATCCATTTTATTACGTTATAATTTTTCGTTTTTATTTACCGAGAAGAATAAAAACTCCAAATTAAAAAAATAATAGTTTTTATTTCTATTTTTGTAATCAGAAAATTTCGAATATGAATAATTTAAATTCAAATCAATTTGTTATTCAAAAAATTATTTCCGCTAAGTTGCAACTTGCACTTTGGTTTTGCTTATTTAAAACTTATTTCACCATATACCGTATTCATATATGCACATACTTTACTAATCCAAACATTACATTGCAAATAGGTCACGCAACGTATTAATAAACCATTTTGTATTTTTCTGCGCGATAGATTTAAATTTTAATCTCGAACGCTCCTAGTAAACAACCAAATATTTTCTCTGCCCGATGGATCAAGCCGACTTTTATTTCCCCAATTTACGTAAATAATTAAATTTCAATAAACCGAATCGCGCTCGACCAATAATAGATACACCGCCAAACTACTCCCATCGGTACGCTTCGATACGTCCTCCATACAACTTTGATTACGCATCTCCGCATCACTGAGATAGCGATCGCACCGGCGCAATTCAGCTCGCACGCGTTTCGCATGCGAAAATCGGCCCCCAGCCCGATAAGCTCTCGTCCATACCCTATATAGATCCTCTTGATACAACTATACCGGAGTGCTGGCAAGGCAGCACCGCTCGAGGATATAGTAGGGGAACGAGGCGCGAGAGATAGAGAGGGAAAGAGAGAGAGAGATGAGGGGGGGGGGGTAGATAGAGAGCTGCTCTCGTCGCGCGAAAGAGCGGAAGAAGATAAACGCGCGGCAGAGCGGCCAAATTGATTTAAAACTTTAAACTCGTCGCCTTTCCCCGCTGATTCGCTTATGAGCGTTTATGAGAGGGGCATAGGAAGGGCGCAGGACTAATCGCGCGCCCCAAATAGCCGTCGCGGCAGGCCGCGCAGTTGTACCAAGTTTCGAGTTTAATCTTTTCGTTCTCGCGCGCAAATTGAAATTAGTTGCGGGAGGGAGAGAGAAAGAGAGCGAGAGAGAGAGCGAGAGAGGGAGAGATCAAAGTGGATTGGACGAGAATTACGGCGAAGTAAGATAAAGGCGCCAAGTATTCGAAGGAGCTCCTCTGGCGCGAGACCCAGTTCCGTATGATAATGCCAAGAGGGAATCTGCGGGTGAATGTGGGAGCGAATCGAACTATTTTAATTTAGAGCTCGTTATTAATTAAGCGGAACGTTTGTTTCTTACAAAGATTGAATACCGGGATCCACTTGCAGCGTGATTCGGAAAATGCTCGTCTGATTGGTAATATCAATACTTTATTATTATTTTTTTTAACATCCCTGTTTGAAAAGAGCACGCGCTGCATCTGGAGTCGATGTACAATCTGTCTTGGTTAATCGAGTTTGCCAAGGGAGATATATTTATCGTTTAACAGGAATTGAAATAGATTCGTATCAGCGCACGGTATTATTCGCGTCCTTTATTAAAATATTAAAATCACATTAAAGTAAAAGTAAAAGTAAAAGTGAGTAAAAGCGTCGCAGTAGAATAAGGCAGTGTTTAGTCGGGCACTATGGCCATTTTTATTTTCCTCGTTATGCTTCGCAAGAAACATAAGCAGCTAGTCAAGGCAAACATTTCCTATGAAACGCCCCTGGAAGTTTGGAGAGAAAAGCACCGGGGGCTCTAACGACGACAAGACGACCGAAGCTCCAGCCGTAAGCGCCTTATAATAAGCGTTAATTCTTTCCGCCTTACGAAGGCCGTCCGATAAGCCGGGGAGAGAATTAAGGAGCTGCCGGAGATCGAGCCAGTGGATATATCTCAAGGAATTTACTCTCACCTCGGTATATACAGCAGTGGGTCCGAGAAGCCTGACCAGGCGCGAGAAAGAACAAAGTATATATATATACATACAGAAAGGTAGATAAAACGAGAGAGAGAGAGAGAGAGAGAGAGAGAGAGAGAGAGCGCGAGAGAGAGAGGGGGGGAGTTAGAGAGTTAGCTCGACGGAGTTGACTGACTGGTCGCTGGTGGGCGAGCTACGGCTAAATTGAAAGTATAAATTACAGATAAGGAACGGCGGGCCGCGCTCGCTCTTTTTCACTCCGGCCGCGCTAGATACTAAAAGACGCTCGAGCTCGAAAAACGAGAAAAAAGCTCGTGATAGAGGAAGAACGCTGGAGATACAGCTAGAGAGTTTGGCGTAGAGTCGATCGGTTATGCCTTGCGCGTGATGCTCTTTCTGATCAACTACCTACTCTCTCTGTCTCTATCTATTTCTCTCTCTCTCTTTCTACCTTTTCGGCTGAATTTACACACGGACACGAGCCGACGATTTTAGCAGCCAAAGAAGATGCTCGTACATCCTAGGCGAGATACTTTCGGGAATCATCCTCTATCTATTCGGAACACGAGCCAGGCCAAGCGAAATATTTCCGAGGGCGCGCGCACATAAGCATGATTATTTTCGGGAATAAAGAGCCGAAGCGACTGCGCCGTGAATCTTAATCGTCGAGGAAGTGGCCGAGATGTTCGGGGTGGATTTCAGGAAGTGGCGGGCGTTTATGGTTTAAGCGAGTTGCTTTGTGTTGGGGTTGGGTATATTAATTTATAAGGCGTGTTACTTTTTATGCCGTTTTAAGTGAATAGAAAGGACGTAAGATAATAATTATTTATTGAGTTTCATAACGATCATTGTTAATGAACGATATGTTTAATGGATTTAGAAACGATTAACAGTTACTGCTGAGAATGTAACGGATATTTATTACGATAAGAATATTACTGAATCTCTTATTAATTATACTTTTCTTTATTAATTATGCAGTTTCCAATTTCACAATTTCACAAAACACACAGGTGCGAGCAGACATTAATATGCAAGTACAAAGTCTTAACATACCCTATTAAGCTTCAGCATGTTTAAACAATCGAAATTACAAAGTCCGTATAATTCCGCGCCCGTGAAATAATAATATTTTCACAGAAAATAATTTTAAATAGCAGTTAAATAATTTAGCCTGCGCCAACATTAAGTCTTTTCACTGAAACTTTTCCGGCGGCGCTTTTTTCCCCCGACGAACCTTTCATTTAATTAACAAGGCGAAGCGCGTTGAACTGAACTAATAGAGCCGATATAGAAATGCCCCGCGCAAGCCGTACAGCTCCTTTAATGAAGTTATTTCGAGCTCTTAAAGGAGGGGGCAAAAGTATTTAAAAAACTTACGACGCGAAAAATGTGAACTTCCGCAACTCGAGTCAATAAACACCTACACAGATACAGTCGCGCCACCCGCAGTTCTATCCGATACTTTCTTAACATCCGGATATACCTATATATAAATTCAAAGCAAACTCGGCTAAGTTTCTTTTAACCACGGTCCGCCGCGCTATTTACAAGCCAGAGAGAGAGAGAGAGAGAGAGAGAGAGAGCAGTAGCAGCTCGAGTTAAGAGTCGAGCCGAGAACCGGCGTCGCTTAACTTTTCGCACGTGCGTGGATTTCAAATGACGCGGGGCCGTCTTAAGCAGCGCGCTTAACCCCCGCAAGCTGCAATGGGGAAACAGTGGCGGTGCTAAATAAAACAAAATAAATCAATTAGGGCTAATCTCGGCTGGGAGAGAGCGAGAGAGAGAGAGAAGAAATGGAATTGAGATTTAGCGGGGAGCAATGGCAATCCGAGGATTCTCCCGCGATTGCAAATCCAAATTAAGCTGGCGGGACTCGCGGAACTTTTGGCGAGGTCAAACTCCACTGCTTCTCTCTTTCCGTTACATTCGTTCTCTTGGATTTTATTATTGATTGCAAAGAGCTGCGGGCTTGTCGATCGCACTTTTTTATTAGTATAATTGAGAGATCGCGGAGACCCGAGCGCAGAGAGCGAAGCGCGGGACTCTAATTAATGAATATGTGACCCGGTTTGCGCAGTCGTCAAATGGGCTTTTGCTCTTTCGAAGAGAGAGAGCTTTATAATGGTGATATTTTATCAGCGCTGGAAGTGTAAATACATGCGTAGAATTCGATGGGACTGACGGGTTTATCAGTTCGACTTTAGCATAAAACTGATTAGATTTTGCGTTTGAGGCAAGAATATTAAATGTATTGATTAGAGGAAGAACTTTTATTTCTATTAAATGTTGTAATTTATAAAAAAATAGTGCAAATGTCAGACAATGTTGTTCAACATTTTTAAGTGATTAATATTACAATTATGTATGTTTTGATTTCTTAAATCATATTGGTAAAATGTAAAAATTTTAATGAATAAATCTTAATTATAAATCAGAATTTATAAAACATACAGTGAAAAATAACATTTCCCCTTAAAAATTCTAATGAAATACTTGACAACCTCAGTCAAGTACGGAAACAAGGCCTTAAACTTTTCAATAATATCATTCCTCAACCTATCCTCGAATCACAAATTCATCGTTCATCCTGTATAATTATTCTCAACCCTCCTCCCCTCACCCCTCCCCCACCTCTCCCATCGGACAGGGAAATCGATACGCTCCCAATTACCTTACAGATCTCCCGGCTTTCCTGCAACAACGGCAAGTCTCGAATCTCAATAATTAACCACCAGCCGCTCAAAAGAACAGCCTCGCCGCTCCGATCGAAAAACAAAGTCGAGCGAGAGTTCGACGTTGAATGCAGAAAGACACCGCGCGGGGAAATCGCAGCCGTTAACCCTTTTTAGGATGCAAAAAGCCAGGACGCCGGCGCGCGCGCGCACGACAAAGGCACCCTGGAGGCGGACCTTCGCGTAATACCTCCGCAGCGCCGGCACGCGCGCGACGCCCCAAGAATATTAAATTCTCGCTCGTCGCATAAATTAAAAGATAGCGGTTTCTCCTCTACTCCGGCTGCGTATAAATTTGCCCGCGAAAAGCGAGGAACGACCTCCACCCCCGCCCTCTGAAAGAGTTTCTTTCGCCCTTCGTTTTCTCAACGCGCGGGAGCGACTTCGTCGTCGTCCTCGGCGCGATCCCCGGGGGATCCATCCATCCTCGAGTAACCGCGGCTATCCCATATGCAGTGTCCGTTTTCGTTCGCGACAAGATTGAGATCCTCGACTCTCTTTCTCGCTGTAATTTTTGCGAGAGGGAAGATGCATGTGGGTCAATGGCGCAGTCGGCCGATAATGAGATAGTCGAGGAAGGAGATGATTTTCCAGCGGGGAGTTTTATGAAAGAAGTGTTGAGGTTTTGCTAGTTTTTTGTGGGATTGATATTAATTATTCGACGTGGAATATTCAGTGTGATTAATATTCATGATTATTAATCTTGTTTTAGTACATGTGATATTTTTTACCGCGCATTGCACGCAGAAGTCTAAATAGAAAAATATAATGCACCTCCGAGCGAGCTTAATAGAAATAAACAATTATAAAATGTAGATACGGGACTCCGATACGCGCGCGAATTGCATCGGTTAAAAGCTTTTTAGAAAGCTTGATTGAAATAACATGTATCTATTCATATTTCTTTTGAATAAAACATAGCGCCGCATAAAACGGCATTCATTGCTGCGCTTTCAGTCGAAAAAGAATGGAAAAAAAAGCGGGGAGGCTGGTTCGATATCCGGACTCTTGAATATGGTCCCCGTGTACTCGTTTCATTTGATTTAAATAGCTCTAAAACACATTTTTCGGGCAATTGAATGTAATGATATATGGCTCGGCCGAGCGGACGCGTAATTTATGTGAGTCTAACAGCCAATAGAATGTTCATTGAATTTTCCCCAGGTAAGTCCGTTATAAGTCGATAAATTTTGGCGCTTAAGGACACTTTATAGATGGCCATCGATTGTACTATAACTTTCAAACTTACCAAAATTGTATCTTCAAGAGAAAAAATCGAAGCTTACTAACAAAAGTCGTAACTTTCCCACTACAAATCTTCCCATTACTTCCTCGCAATCAACACAACACTCGTAAAAAAAAACAGCTGAAAACACGACCGCGTTATCTTGCAGCTGAAAAAAAAAGCAGCCTACTTAGAACGCGTAATCCGGTTTATTAGCGACTGCGAAAAACTTCCTCATCGGGCCGGCCTAATTAACCTTAGGAAATCTTTTTTTAAAACTGCACCCGGGGAATTAAAATTCTCCCTCTTTCTCTCCGTCTCCCTCTCGCCATTCCGAAGGATTAAAACACACTTAAAATTCAAAAGCTCGCGCGGCCCGCCGCGTCATTGCAAGGTCGTGAAATATACGGGAGAGCGAGAGCCTCCCCCGGAAGCTCATTGTCCGTGCCGGTGGAGGGAAAAAGAGTTATCACTGATTCATGAGTCTTCCACGTGCGCGCGCGAGCCGTTCCCCTCCCCCTCCGCCTCTGACGCTATAATTTTCTTTTCCCCGACCTCTGCAAAAAATTTTTTCTGTTTTTTTTCTTTTTCGTCCGTGGCCGCCAGAACGGATGGACATAATATGCGTACATATTTAAAACCCGCTCGCCGCGAGAGAGCGAGCGTCATTGATATATACCTGTGTATATACAGGCCCTCTCTCTCTTTAACTCTATCTCGCACGAATGGACCGCCGGCTCCGGAATGACTTATTTCGCGGTCGGTTTCGCTTTTCCCTTTTTAATCATAAAGTAACGAGAGTCGGACGAAGGGGCGGGAAGAAGAAAAAAAAAGCGGAGAAGCCCGGCTGCTCCCGAAGAGAGAACAAGGCGCACACGCCCGGGCAAGGAAAAGAAATGAATTCGAGAGTCGCGGTCGAGCGGCCTCGCTGCGGCTCCTTATTATTTATTTCGCGCTCTGCTCTTTCTTTTTTATTATCCGCCTCTTTCTCGCGCTCCTGCTCTGAACTCTTCGCACCTACACGTCTTTTACGATTTTTCATATAACCGTGGGGCATTACGTTAATTTGCATTGTTCCGCGTCGGCGCCCGGGATTATTAGGACCGCGCGCGCGAGGCTCGGTGTATATATACGCGAAAAAAAAGGAAGCGCGCGGAATAAAACGAAGAGTAAGAGAGCGGCACCTTTACTCTCTGGGATGATGTTTGAGCGCATTTGAATATCAGGAAATGAAGCCTCCTGTCCCTGGGGCTGGGGACCCCTCCGCACCTTTTACCCCCCCCCCCCCCTTCTCTCACCCTTGCTCTCTCTATCCTTTTTCTCTGGCTGCAGTGCATTTCTCTCTCTCTTTCTCTCTCTCTCTTCGTCTGTGAGGGCGCGATGGTAACGCCGCGGTGGCAGCGCCATTTGAATAATACTTTGCATTTAAATGCTTGGCCCGATAAAAGAAAGCATCACGCCACTTGAAATATCCTATTACGCGCCATTATCTTACGCTAGTCGACCGGCGAATTTCCTCTCTCTCTCTTTCTCTCGCACACACACACTCTTTTTTCCTCTCTCGCCTTTCTCTCATTCTCTCTCGACACTCGCTTATCCAGCGCGGCGCGCGGTGCACCGATAATAATAAGGTTGCTTACCTTGGCTTTAGCCCCCCTGCCACTCTGCCAGCATGCGCGGCCTCCCGCTGGAATGGAAAAAGCAGACTGCTGAAAGTTTTATAAGGCACACGGGAGTCGTCGGGGGCGCGGGATATCGGAGCAGGCATGGAAATAGGAGAGATTGAAAATCGCGGCCCGTTAAGATGCGACGCGCTGAAATAGTCCTGACTGCGCGCGTCGCAGGCGCCCGTAGTCGGCTGTGCGAGCAGGTGCGAATAAGCCGCGACTGTATGGATGCTCGAGGACTGCGGATTTTAGGTGCGCGTTTTGGATATTGGCTGGTGGAATGATTACTTTTTCATTTGTTTGCGGATCAGAATAGAAAATCATATCGGGGACTGGTAAGTTGCCTAATGGAAATATAATTCTGGTTGTTGATTAGCTTTTAATAGTCCTTAGATAGGATCTAACGAAATTCGAATAATCTGGTCTAATTAATCAATTTTCTAGTTGGGTAAGAACAGTAATCTAGTGCGCATCTGCAAGCTATAAGTTAAATGCATATTGTAAGAGACTCTACAGTAATTTTTTTTCTTAAACAATCAATTAATTTGTTTCTTACACAATCTTATTTTATTGGTTATTTACTTAGTTATTTACACCATAGTAAAATATAAAAATTACATAAATATACGGATAAAAAACGGCAAATTTCTATGCAGGTCAGAGGGCCCTAGAATTATTTTATCACCGTTTTAGAGCAAATAAACTGCTATCATCTATCCAGTAAAACATGAAAATAAAAAAAAATTGTTATAAATAACAAAAATGAAACAATTATTTGATCATTGTTTAACGGATAAAAAACGGCAAATTCCTGTGCTAGTTCGAAAGTCGTAGCATTATTTCATCATTATTTTTTAGAACGTGTACTGCTAACTTCCAGTGAAGTCGGCAGTACACATGGTTTTTTTTTTTAAATATTGCAACAATTTGTAATATTAGTTTTCTTATTATTATTGTTTATTAATATCTAAAGTTTGTTAGGTACAATCGCGTTCTTAGTATCGATTTATTTTTTGAATGCTACTATTAAAAACAGTTCAAATTCCTTCAGCCCTTTAACATCCACATAAACCGAACCAACCGAGCAAGCGCAGCCCAACGCAAATCCAACTGCTAATTTATTCAGCCCTATATTCAAAGATTGATTCAAAGCCAAGCCAGCTCGTAAAAAAAAATCCAGCCGAACAAAAAACGAGTGGAGTCTCAGAAAACACGCGACCCTCGAACGCCCGAGGTAATCCCGAGAATTTCCAAGCCCAAACATGGCTTGTGCTTTTTGCGCGCTAAGCCACCCGTCTTGTAGATCGTCGTTGCGCATGACGAAAGGAGAATATACCGCTCCGGACAATGACCGATCCCCGCGGGGGGGCAGAGGAGAGGGGTAAGAAAGTGCCGATACTCGGCCGAGGCATATTTGTCTAGGCTAGCGCCCCTCGGCATTGAATATATAAGAAGGTGTATAAAAAGTTAATCCTATCTTGTCCCTTTCGGAGCTTGCGTATGAGAAAACGATCGGCGGAGTGTACGGGGCTCTTATCGTTGCGCCCTATACGTTGGATGTTTTCTTTTCAAGTGTGTTTATACGATATCTCGCTGGAATACGGATCAAGCTTTTATTTCGACGCTAAGGTCGACGGTTGGTAGAGACGAGGATTTGGATTTAATGTACTTGTGTTTTGACTGTGCGTTGAATCTGTAACTTCACTGGTATTACATTTTTAGTACGAAGTTATTGATTGTTTGAAATTTTGTGGAGTGATTTAAAGCCTTAGTAAATAAAAATCAATTCGGAAAATCGAAGTGAACTTTGATGAGTGAAGAAACTCTCCGAGCTTAGCCGTTTTCGAACGGCGTCAAACTAAAGAAGAGATCCAGATCACTGTAACAAAAGTTTCAATCAAGCACGTCGCAGTATTCGTAATCGGTATTGAACAATAAGGTCGTGCTCTGATATCTCGATTATTGAGAACTGAAAGAAAAATATTTCCTGGTAACTGGAATCGCACTTAATTTTAATAGTCGAATAAAACAATTTACTTACATTAAAGTTTTAAACTAGAAATTATATTTGTATAAAATGAATAATATTCTCTAACAAAGATATTTTTCCATTCATGGCAATTACGTATATTTCTATCTCTATAAATTTAATTATAATCTCCCAAATTCAGCTCGATAATTCAAAGTACGTTCGAAAAACAAACAATAAATTAGTGCCCGAAGTGCAACACCCAAGCCAAAAGCAAACTTTCAAAATAAGCTCCATCCTTTTAAATTTCCCGCGAACATCCCTTAATCACCAATTACCTCTGAAAAAATTCCCTGAACACCAAATCAAGTAGGACACTCGCGTTAATATATGCCCGCTCGCACGCCTCTCCTATCTCCTTCCGTCTCCTTTTCGCGCTTGGCGCGTCAAGAGCAAAGAGGAGGGGGGGGGGGGAGACAGACAGCCACCCGGAGAATGAACCGACAAGAAGCGCGCGAGCCCGGGCGCTGGAAGCGACTGAAAGAGAATACCGAAAGCGCGAAAGAGGGAAAAAGAGGGAGAAAGTGAGAGAACGCGGGCCGTGTGCCATTCGATATATATAGAGCGAGCAAGCGAACGCGCTTGCATCAGTAGCAGCTGGCCCCGAACGCTATCTACTCCCGCGCCCTATTGACGTCTGCCTGTCTGTCTGGCGGTGTGGCGCACTTGATTTCTGCTCTGGCGCGTATTTCGAGATCGTCTCCTTCTGCTTGTCGTTTTGTTTTTCTCTTTTAGATGGATTATAAGGATTTAGATTATTCTTAAAGTCTTGCGTTTGAAAATGTAATATTCATCTTCAGTTTAATGGAGCCGGATTAGTCTCGACTGGATGATCTTGTTGGAGAATATTTATTAGTTCGTTTTATTCATTTAAAAATTGGATAAAAAACATTTAATCTTTCTTTTCCATTTAGTGATTCGAATAAATAACTAACAAATAAAAGAAAGTTTTAGTTTTTCATTTTTGAGTTCTAATTAAACACGCCACTAATTAATTTAAAACAATCTATTAATTACTTGTTTTTTCACATGTTTATACCAACGTCAAAATGAATGTTTCAGAAAGTATTTGCCTTTAAGCGAAAAATAAGGTGTAAGTAAGTAAAAAAGAGCAAGAAAGATCAACAAAGAGTTGAAACATCGGGTTTCCGTTTACGGAGTATATAGAACTAGGTGAGCACACTCAATGTGCGGAATTCCTGCCGACGCACTCAAAGACAGATGCCAGCGATTCGATCGGGAAAATCTTATTTTACGGCCACCTAATAGCCCCATTCTGCTTTACTGAAAAAACTAGCTTGACTTTTTTCCTAGCACGGAAGCGCAAAATTTCTGAAATTTACAGAAGGGCATAAAAAGCATTCCTTTACCTTGCCCGTTTTACGGGGTAATGTTAATTTGAGAAAGTTGTTAGTTTTAACCGTTCCAGGTTACGCGTAAGTGCACCGTATTTAAGAGATTTTATCCATGTAAATAGCCGGGATTCACCGGTGGACTTAAAATGTATTTTAAAATAGTTTTGAGAGAACTATGAGAAATATTTTAATTTAGGTCAGCTATTTTTCAGGAATTTTCAAATTTTCGAAGCATTGATGTGGTATCCTGAATGATAAAAATTTGTTTACCAGATCACTTCTTAGTGATCTAATAAACTAATTTTGAATGAATTGAAATTTCTTCATCAAAATAATCTTAATAATAGTAATCAAAATAACTATTTGATAACAGGGCAAGGAAAAAGTATAGAAACCTCTAGAAATTTTGCGAAATTAGTGATAAAAAAAATAAACTGTAGGTAACTTTTAATGAAGAATTTTATAATAACCTTGGATTTGACCTTGAAAGTGAATTTCAAGGTTATTAAAGGTCATTTTCTAAAGTGAGGGCCTCTATTTTTTTATGCCGGAGACTAGCATATTTTCATGGTTATGATAGACAAACCTCAAATGTTAATGATAAATAAAATCAACGTGATCAAATGCTAGAAAACTAATCAGAAGCCGAGCTATTCTGTCAACAATGCCTGGTCATGAATATTTTATAAAGTGGACTTAATCTATCTTTAAATGTAAAATTTTTTCTCTTTTGGATTCCGGCATCAAAAGTAAGGGTTCCCGTCAAAAAAAGTTTTGTACCTCTTATTCTGTATCTATATTAATTAGTTAATTTTTTTTTCAGTGTATTAATTTGAATAAAATTTTCTTATGTTATGCATGAACAATTGTAAAATATAACTATTTAACATATCCAATTATATACTAATATGTTATCGTTTACGAGTTCTTTTTTTTCGATAAAGGTATTCATTTATTTTTTCAATATTTAAAAAATCTGGCGAATAAAAGTTAAGTAATTATGAATCTTTATTAAAATTAGAAAGACTTTTAACAGAGTTAATCATAATTTGCTTCAAGATTTGGTGCATGAAAGCAATCTTTGCCTTGAACTCTTTGACCCCTAAAAATAACTCGAAATTTATAAAAATTAATAATAATTGTACCTCGGGATTAATTAGTATTAGTCCAGATGTATCCCAAAGTTCACATCTGGGCTTTTTTGTATTTATATTAATGATCTTATTTCTTGTAATAAAAGTGTGAGTATTTTGTTACACACGAATGTAATGAAATTGCTTAATACCATACAATGTAACTAGAGTACAAATGCAGTCTGACATCGACGCATAGTTTTAGGATAATGGATTTGAGCTAAATATTGAAAAATTTAATGTAATCTCATTTTTTAGACAAAGCATTCTCTCTCTCTCATTCTCTCTGCAATTATTGTATAAATAGTGTTTTTCTTAGCAAGGTGAATGTTACTCGTTGATATTAAATTGATTGCTTTTTTTTTCTTTTTCAATATATTTTCGTAGTTCTACTTTCACATACAACAGTATCGTTTTGACGTGCAAGTTAAGGTGTCTTTTTAATTTGTAAGGTAGTTTTAATAAAGCTCTTGTTAAAGCGAATACTTTTTTGAGAATGATACGAGCGCGTACAAGCAAATAAAATATCTGTGCTATACAATTCTTCAAAAATCATAATTATTATATTCAAAACAAAATTTTCATACCTTTTACATATCTGCCTAAAGTAAACATATATTTTATTCATTAAAGTTTCGGAAATTCCCCAGTATTTATTGAAATGAACCAACAAAGAGCTTTATATCCATTAATTATCCAAAGTGTAGCCATATTCTCTAGCAGTAATAGCAGTACAATAGAAAATTAACGAATGCAAAAGCATCCATAGGAATGCATACCTTATCCACCAAAAAAAAAAAGTAAAAAGAGAAAGACAAGCTCTAGCAAAAGCTTCTCATGGTACATCCTGCATAAATATTTATAACCCGAGTTTCAGCTAAGAAACCATAGAGAGATGACTTTTCTGTTTCTCGCTCACTCTAACAGCGCGCGTGACGTAATGGTTTTCTCGATGCTACAGACCTGAATTCTCGCTCAACGCTTCTCTCTCTCTCTCTCTTTCTCTCTCACTCTCTCTATCTCTCTCTCCCCATTCTCATTAATCTACGTTATGCCGCCCGAGCGGTTTAACGAATATGTCTCCGAAGCACGCGCGCGAGCTCGGCTTCTCTCTCTCTCGCTCTCTCTTTCCCTTACACTTTCGCGACTGAATTCTCGTTAAGTTCTGCAGAGTGCGCGCGTTCGCGTCTTCCTTCCACGCTGCTTCCTTCCTTCCTTCCGGAAAATCGTCAGGACCTTTCGCACGCCCGCCCGCCCGCTGCAGTTAATACTCGTGTAATTAAACTGAAATCGTATTTTAGGAGGTGCGCGCAAGCGTTGGGCTCTCGTGTGTAACTGCCTGCTCGCTCGCTCGCGGTCGCTTTTTAATTGAATTGCTTTTTTGAGAAGATAATTTCTGGTTGAGTTTTTTTTTATGAGCCTTTTTTGCTGGAGAAATGCCAGTTGTTGTGTGCGATGATTCTTTTGCTTTAGAGTTTGATGGGGTGAGGCTGTATTTTTTGCGGAAATACTTCAT
>JAPYZA010003144.1:0-15745 GCA_030522685.1 Eupelmus azureus | reverse complement strand
GCGCGCGCGCGCGCAGCCAGCTATATCTCGGTGTGGGGCAACTGTGACGCAACCATCACGTGACCCGATCGTGCGCTGCGCGCGCTCAGTGCCTCGCTGGCGCGCCAACGCCGCGCGCGCTCAGTGTGTGATCGCGTTTTATTACGAGACGACGTGTCGCGCCTGTGCCGCGAGCAGCTGGCTGGATTTCTTTTTCTCGTCATCATGCGAGTTCTCGAGGAGAGAAGATTATTTGTTTGTTGGGTCAGTGGGGGTGAGAAACTGGCTTGGCTAGGTGTTTTCCCGTTGAGGACAGTCAGTCTTTTTCTCTCTCCTATTGGCTCGGCGAGATTATCGTCGAAGGCCTGCATCGGAGAAGATTTTTTTGAAGAAGGGAAGAGATTGACGGTAGGGTAAAAGTCGTGTAAAAACGGCAGACTCAGCAGTGAAAATCGTGCGCCCTTACGCCGTTCTGAGAGAAATTTTGACCAAGTTTCTTCGAGGACTAAGCGAGGCTCTGGGTACACGGAAGACACTGCAGCGAGATTTCTGACCAGTCTACTATGCGACTTTTCCCCGAAATACATCACACTTTTTTCGCTCTCTTGTTAATTATAAGGACATATTTTTTTTCTATGTTATTCGTTCTTTAAAATACTGCTGTTTCTTCGTTTCATGTTTATCAAAGTTTTTTGAAAAAGCGTTTTTTGTATGTGCATTGTTAAGCATCTTTTTATATTATTTACATTATCGTTTTTCAAAGTTTTAACTTATTTTTGAAAAATTTTTCATTTTCTTTAAAAAAAATGTATGTTATATTTGAAAAGCATGTTTTTCTGTTTGGTGTTTATAATTCAAATATTTTCACTTCAACTTGAAAAAGTGTGCTTCAACGTGACGTTATGCATTACTTATGAAGTCTTTAGTTTTCAATCATAAAAATCAAAATCAAGTACGGTGCATGACTTGAAAGAAAACTGAATTTTCAATTTTTGTAAACTTACAATTATTAACAAGTTTTTAACGAATTATTAAAACAAATTTAAAATGTTCGAAATTCGATTAAAAACCGTTGAATCTAAAAGAAAAAAAAACAAATCTTCAATTTCATTAGCAAACGCTAACATCATTACCAACAAAATTCCAACAACATTAACAACCGAGCAATTCCACAAGACACCAAAACTCTTGCTTCACGTCTCTTCCGACCTCACCATCGCGCGCTCCAGCCGAATAAAAAAAAATGTCGAAACCTAACGGGCTCGCCTTTAGAAAAACGATCAACGCTCGCTCTCTACTCATAATACGCTTAGCTCGCGCGTGCGCTCGATCGTAACGCGAGAGCCGCTGCGGCCGCGCGCGCTCGAAAAAAATGTAGGTTAATTCTAGAGTCGCTCGAGCTCGCGCGCTGCTGCTGCTGCGCGCGTTTCTTTTCGCCTTTCATTCGGCCTCGGCGCCTATATGCTCATTGTCGCGCTCGCGCGCAGCAGAGGAGAGGAAAGCCCCATCGAAGGGACACACAGCCGTTCACCCATTCGCTTACACTTTCTAAATCCGCTTACTTTCGTAATGTTGCGAGTGTAGAGCGAGAGAGCCGCGTGTGCCCGTAAGGCAATGGGGACTGCTAGTTTCTGTGCGTGTGTCTGTTTCTATGTATGCGAACGCACCTGCCCACGGCGCTGATTTGATTCTTTTTATTTTGCGCGCGAGTTGTGCGCAGGCGCGCCTGACGGTTGATGCGTTTGGAATAATGTTTTCATGGGTGCGTTCGTGTGGGTGTGAGGGACGTTGTTGGTTGGGGTCGTATTGTGTGGTAATTATTGTTTTTAGTGTCGTTACGGGTACGGAATATTGGACCTGTGGGAAGTTAATTTGGCTTTGGAAGTAAATATTTATTTTGATGTGTTTCGGAGAAAAATGTTTGCGAATGTTTGTATTATGAATTGTATGACAGATTTTGAAATTATCACGAATTTATTGATTGCGTAATGTAACAAAAATGCCTTTTTAATTTGATTTTAAATATTTGAAATTAACGATCTTTTAGCGTTACTCGGTAAAGTAAATAAAATAGGTATTTCTATGAATACTGTGATACTATCTGTAAAATGTAAGATCTTATTCGATGTGATATTTGAATTTAATTAGGTACCTGCACATACTGTATATTTTTAGTATTACGTGCGTGCTGCAGCCACGCTTTCAATGTTACAGCCTTCTATATACCTATATCTTCTATATACGTACAGAGAAATATATAAACTGCTTTATTTATATGCAATTATGAGATTTTTTTATTAAAATTGAGTTTTACTGTCCGCAAATGCAACTTTTCCTGCGTACGTTTCATTCGATCTATATATGCCTTTTTAATAAGCTATAAAATTACTATGTACACACTCTATGTAATATTAACATACTAACAGATGCTTATTCACAATCATCCGACATATAATCTCTAAAAAAAAATCTCAAATATCACCTAAATACTCTATCCAAACCGCAAATAACTAACATCTCGCGCATTCAAACTCCCCTTACACTCGTCTTCCCCAAAAAAGGTTCATCGACACGCATCGCCGAACGAGACTCGAACCCACGACCCGCTACTGGCCACTTTTCTAGCGCGCGTTACATCTAACGAGCGCCATTGTACGGCACAAGATAATTCGCGAGAAAAAGAAGAAAAAAACGTACGTCCCATTGTGCTTCTCTTTGAAGAAGGTCTGGCTTGCGGTGAGCGCGATTGTCGGTGTTCGGCGCGGTGTTAATTTATGTAAAAGGCGAGGCGCGCGTTATACAAGCCTTTTTCACGATGCGAGCTGCTCTTCTCTCTCTCTCTCTCTCTCTTAGATTTTCCATTGTGCGCGCGTCCACGTGAGTTGGCTATATACGTAGCTACGTACGTGCTTTTCCGTCTGTCTATAGCACATGTGTCTGTACATATTCGAACGCACGGCCTGTAGGTATGACTGGGCTCTAGGCGGCTTGTGAAATAAAATTGAGTATTAAATATGTCGTTTACTGTGTAAGGTCACTAGCCTTCTTTATTAAAAGCGTATTATACCGCGGGGGAAAGATACAGATAGGTGTGGAATAACCTGCCGGTGCTGCGTTCGAATCAGCTGATACAGATTGATATCTTTGTTTCATTTATAATTTATCGAATGTTAATAGTCATTTCTAGACGGCAAACCAGCAATCGCAAATAAATAATTCTGTTCAAATATTCGAAAACAATTTCACATTTTCCTCGGTATGTCGACCCATCTCAAAAAGAATGAAACATCCACGATCGGCGAGAGAAAGAGCACGAAAGCGCTTGGAGGCACCACCTCGGCTCTTTTTGATAAGCAGCGAAAGAAAAAAAAGGCAACTCGCACGTACACTTACACGTATACACACTCGACAGCGAAAGCATCTAACGACTCTGATTATTCCAAACTTGGAGAGTGCAGCACGCAAGCCAAAGTAAACGACTCGTTTGCTCGCTGTCTGTATAGTCCCTCGGCTCTTTCTCCTCGCTTTTTTTTCTTTCGTGCACGCCGCGCGCCGCGTGTAGACTTGAAACGCGCGCAAGAGTGTAATAATTGTCAGTCGGCGCCGTTATATGACCAAGCAACTTACGTGCGCGCGATCGAACGAGATGCTTCGTTCGTGCGCGAAGATGTCTCGGGATTTCGAGGGAGCGGCTCTCTGGAAAGTGTGATTTTGATATTTCGAATAATTTTTTTTTTATTTGATAAGATAAATTGATTATTAATGTAAATAAAATCTCATTAGTTTATCATTTTTTTTTATGAAATGTTGAAAAACTTTATGATGTATGTATTTTTTTTCGAAGTAATCACGAGATAACGAGTAAGTAAAAAAAGCCAGGTGTGTTCGGACAAGTATCGTTTGATTTATATTTCCCTCGCAGACTTTAAAACATTTACATTTATGAACATTACACGTTAATAAATTATGTAATTTATTAAACAATATTCAAATTTTAAAAATTATTCTACAATAACTTCTTTATCATTATTATTAGTTCCCTTAATTAAAATTTCGTTAATTTTTAAAATCGCATAAAAACCGTAAAATCCCAAAACCAATACGAAACTTCCCCCAAAATCAAAAGCACCAAAACCTCATCTGAATCCTATAATATACCAAACTCAATTTTTTTAAAAATTAAATCAGACCCGCAACAAACTATCCTACTATCCCCTTTAACATACACACACACACACACACACACACACACACACCCAAAACGGACTCGAACTTGAAGAGGCCGCGCACGCGCCGCTCGGCGTTTGCCAGCTCTTTATCTCTCGCGGCAATTTGCACACGTCCGCGTAACGCGAAGCAAAACCAGCGCGTTGATTCCCAGAGCCGCTCCATCGCGTTTACATTTGCGCTCATCCTTTTCTCATTCTCCCATTCTGAGCTCTTCTCTTCCGCCATTTTCTCGAGGACACCGCGCGCGCGCGCAGGGCTCGCGGCTGCCTTTTTCCATCGCGGTCACGTAACCTGACCGAATATTATACTCGCGGCGTAATCTCACGTGTGGCTTCGCGAATCTCAAGCAGACTCGAACGCGCGTCCTTATAGGTAGTAGGATGCGTCCGTTTGAGGTTAGGGTGAAATATACAGATTTTTTATTTTTGGAGTTTGTTTTTTTTGGCCTGTTTGGTGATTATTTTAAAGATTATATAAATGTTTTTTTTGGGGGGGGGGGATTTTATGATTAATTATGCTTTTTGTATTCTTGAATTTGATCAAATTTTGTTTTTTGTAAATTAAATGATATGTTGTTGCCCCAACAAAACTTGAAAAAATCAGATCAAAATCAATAAATGTAAATTAAATTATAAAAAATTATTACTCTCAAAATCAATTATTTTTCGTTATTAATCAGAAAGCAAAGATCTTTTCAATATCCCACAAATTTTTTCGCTCTTTACCCTACGGTACAAAATGCCAAATTTTCTCCGAAGAAATCGAGACTCGCTGTACTCTCGACTCTCGTTTTATCTGATATGCAGGCTCGAGCTGCCTTGAATACGAATTCCCGCGCATGCGCGTATATATATTTTTCTCACGCTTTAGCCTCGGCTTGCTCGATCATGCAAGATTCATGCAAATTCAAGAGAGACGCTTCTCGACCAATGCTCATCGTATTTTCCGAACGATCACATCTCTTTTAAATTTATTTTTCATAACTCTATCGCGGACACGTATTTCACGATGGTACTGAGCCTGAATGGAATGCTTAATATTGAGGATGACGAATGATGTTCTTAATTTTTTGGGGAATTGGCGTAGATGTGAGCTTTTAAATAAATTAGGTTCTGTAGTTTTTGTTCGACAGTTTTATTTGAAATTGGAAAATTTCAGATATTAAAGGTAATTTTATTTAATAACAAGATTCTACTTTTTTCTCGTAAAACTGAAAATGTAAAAATCATAACCTCCCTTCTAACTCTCAAAGAAAAACGGCTCAGCTTCACTAACGCACCAATCAAGAATTCCACTTCGTCTACTTCAAACCTGTTTGCCCAAGCGATTACACAATAACCGCGACTCTCCGATAATTAGCGCTGCTGAACTCGCGAAATTAAGCCTGCCTCGGCAAGCGGCTCGTCTGTGAGAAACCATTTACGCGCGCATCTAATCAGCCGAGTAAATCAAAGATCCGACGAACGATCTATATGGAAGCGCGCGACGCGGAGATAAGAGAGCCAGCGTCGTGACAATATATACGGCGTAACACGTGTCGCTTCGCCGAAGCAAGTTACGCACGCGCGTCTGGCGCGTTTTTAGTGGCCTGGCTTTAGTATAGGCATGTGTACCTGTTTCGCTCTCTTTTATAGCTTGATTGTGCGAGACTTATTATCTCGAGAATTTTTCGCCGGGTAATTAATCTTCGAAATTGACTGGTTGGAAAATCGCGAGGCCATGTGGATGAGATTGTGAATGTAGATGAGTTATTGATAATTAACCGTGTATAACTTTGGGATGTTATTTATTCTAGTACTGATGGATTAGAATTTATCAGCTGAATGTCGGGTTAATTTGGAGGCATTAAAACAAAAAAAAAACAATTTAAAAGCAATCGAGTAAAAACTGGAAATAGTTTTTGCATAACTACATAATTTTTCAGAACTTTTACTAGAATGATTATCGCTTATAATTTTCAATCAAACATACACTATTACGACCGTCATTTTTATATTCTACATACGAAAATATTATAAAACCGTCAATGAGTCAATTACAAAATATACTTTATACAAAATACCACGACCCCATCAACTCGTGAACGAAACAAAAGGACGTCAACATAAAATTCCAAGCACGGCTGGCAATGCAACTCCGAGAAGGTAACAAGCATTCTGGTGACTCCTTTTTTTCTCCCTCGAAAAAGGCTAAAGAAAAGCAGAAAGCGAAATCCGCTTGTCGCTGCCGATTACACAAGTGCGCGCAGCCACACATACTCTCATTCACATATATGCGCACGCACGCACACAAACACACTCAACCATACACACTCTCAGCGCATACACACGTGCCGTATGTACACAGCATAACGAGGAATTTCCTCATTCTGCGCGATAACGACGTTTATTCGCCTCGTGGAGCGAGATCTAATCTCGGTTCCTCTCGGCTACACTTTTCGCCGAGAGAGAGAGAAAGAGAGAGAGAGAGAAAAATGAGGCGAAAATGTGTCTGCGTAAATATTGTGGACTTCCGGTCACCGCTATGTGAGCGCATAAACTCACACACACATACTTTTATATATATATATCCGCACATGGAGCCGATAAGATACCTACGTGCGGCTTTTTTCTCGCGAACGCGCACGCTGGCGCTTTTTTTATCAACGAAATCGGAGCTGGCCGCGACAATGTCGATTTAGAGCTGCGCTGGCATCTGTAGGTATTTTTCGTTTTTATCCGGTGACGCGACGAGCACGTGAAAGGGGCTTTCTTTTTCGGAGCCGCTCGAGAGAGACTTGAGAGTGCAGTTTAGTATCTAGACGCTGTGGCGACGCGCTTAGATCTGAGCCTGACGAATAGATATTCTTTATATTTTGTTTCAAAAATGGTCAATCTGTTATAAAGGGTATTTCAAGATTTATTTGATAATAAAGTAGGTCGAGTTTTGTAAAGAAAAATTTTTAGAAACAATTTTACAATTTTAGAATGCTGCGCTCCGACTAGCCAGTTCAATGTTCTTCTTTATATGTATACGGAGCATTACCAATTTTTTATCTAAGATAAGTTGACAATCCGGCTATTGATTTTCAGCCGATTCAATTGCAGCATTAAAAATAAAAAGCATCTCCGAGATAATTCACCGATTATCGGAAATACTTTTTAAAAAACGATCGCTATCTCGTCTAGCAAGTTAAATAATAACCGAGCTGACGTCTCTCGCGCGACGGCTGAAAAAAAAAGAACTTTTCAGCGATTAATTGGGCTGAGTCATAGAGCGAACGAGACGCTCAAACTCATCGATGATTATTGCTTATCAGTCGCCGGTAAGTTGCGCCAGCAGGCTCGAAGAAAAGCGAGAAAACGCGCATGTATAGGGGCGTATACACGCACGATTGATTTGATTCGAAAAACAATAAAAAAAAAAAAAACAATACGCGCAGAGGCGCGTTTCGCGCGTGATCTTTATCGTATTGAGTGTTACGTATGAATCGTAAACTGGCATTTAATTATTTCTTTATGGCAGTGCATAATTAGCTTAATGACGCGCTGGAACAATGCGCACCGTCTTGGCGATGCGCCGCGTTCTGCTTTATTACGCGTTTTTACAAATAACGAGGAGATTCTTAAACTACTGACTAAGCGCAAGGAATGCCTCGCTTGTTTTTATATCGTCGCCTTTATTATGGAGAACAAAAGATCGTTAAGCGCGCGGTTATTTTCAATTACGCTGGAAATTTTTTCTTCTGCCGGCTCGTTTTTAGGCATATTATCGCGTTATGTGGAACACGTCAATTTTCCCTGATAGCCTAATAATATAATCATTTTACTTTACTCACTATAACAAAGATCAAAATCAATTGTACTAGTTCCAAAAGAAAAACAAAAAAATTTCCAAAATTTATATCAACCACGTAAATCATCTACCATCAAATCATCAAACTCTCAAACAATATTACCTCCCAAAAAAAACCGACAACTCAAACCTGCACGTGATAAACACAGCTCAGCGCGCGAGCGCATCCAGCTCATCCACGTGCGCGCTTATATGAGGCCCGAGCCTAGCCGCCGCGTTTCTTCTTCCACGGGCGCGCGGCTGCGGCGGCGGCGGGTTGCACCGTCTCTTTATGTACGCGTTTTTTAGCGCTCGCGCGGCTAGTAGCCGCCGAGGAAGCGGGACATGCGGGCTGCAGCAGTCAATTAGCCGGCTGCTGACTATACGCTTGCTGCACGAGCTGACTTGGCGCGAGTGCTAATTCTTCCCCCGAGCTGGTAACTTGCGTTTTCATCCCTTTGGGTTATTGGGGGAACGAGTTCGCTGAGAAGCCCCGAGGTGACGAAGAAGATTCCGAGTTGGAGGTGAGAATAGGTGAGTGGGTGATTGAGAGGATTTGGAGATTGGGTGAATGGTCGGGTGATGGGTTGATGGGAGTGGAAGAAGGAGGGATGGTTTTGGGGTTGGTTGGGGGTTGGTGCAGTGTTTGGAAGTTTAGATGTGTGGTGAGAGGTATTATCGGTATGGACAATGACCGACTATTGTGGATGTACTTTAAGAAGAGTATAAAGATATAAAAATATTAGTTATTAATACTTTTCTCAAATTGTATTTTTTAAAGTATGACAATAATAAATCAGAATAATTAAAAAAACACATCTGTTTTGATGATACTAGTACATATTTTGAGCTCATAAGTTACAAGTTATTCTTATATCAAAAGAAAATAAAATATAAAAAAGTTTACATTTTTAATTAAAAAGTTAAATATTTGATAACGTCGATTGGAGATTAAGTCGTAGTATATGAAGTCATAGTGAGTCACTATACGTAGTAAGATTGTGATTCTCAAACTGAGGAACTCCGATGCGATATCCTTACCACTGGTTAATCTCTGTTCATATTTTAAAATTACTTTCGATTGATAAATTTAGTTCACCTGCGGTCAAAAGTTCTTTAGAATCATGAATATTAATGCAGAGCCATCAAATATTTTATCCTTATTCATATGTATATATTAGTATTGTTTGCATTGTATAAGATTCACGCAACGCTCTTTCTTCTATTTGTTTTACTAATTTATGTGTGAGATGACTGCTGGAACTTATTATGAAAAAAAAAGATTATTAATTATTTATTTGTTTTGGACTTTGTATTACTTGTTTTTATCTAAAATCTCACAAAAACATAAATTCAGCTATAATTAATTTTTTAAAATGATAATCCTCATATTCGTTAACAATTGCAGGAATCCAAAAAATAAAAAGTGGACCGAGCCAGTCCTCCGCTCCAAGAAAGCAGAACGTAGAACTAAACTAAAACAAACACCTTGAAAATAAGTAACAAAAACTGAAAAATGTCGGACAAAGAGAAGGAGATACAGCGCGAGCTAGAGTTGCTCAGAAAGAAAGAGAAAGATCGCGAAAAGGAGCTGCAGAAGGAGTTGAAGGAGCTCAAGGCAAAGCAGGCCCAAAGAGAGAAAGAGCTGCTGAAGGAGGTAGAAAGACTAAAGAAGAAGGAGACGCAGCTAGAACAGGAGAAGCAAAAGGAAATTGAGCAGAAGAAGCTGAAAGAGAAGCAAAAGGAGGAAGAGAAGCTGAAGGAGAGGGAGAAGCACAAGGAGCTGGAGAGACGCAAGGAGGAAGAGAAGAAGAAGGAGCGGGAGAAGCAGAAGGAGCTGGAAAAGCAGAAGAAGCTGCAGAAACAAAAGGAGAAAGAGAAACTGAAGGAACTGGAGAGAAAGGAGAAGGAAAAGAAGGCCCTGGAGAAGCAGAAGAAGCAGCAGGAGAAAAAACAGAAGGAGGAACTGGAGAAGCAGAAGAAGCAGCCGAAGGACTCGTTCTCCATGTCCATCACCACGGTGAAGAAGACCAAGGAGCCAGAGAAGAAGTGAGCCGATTTTAATAATGCCGCGTACGTATGCATATACACTTGACGTACGTGCCCCGAGTTATTTACCAGAGCTCAGCCTTGGGGCGCCGATATATATGCACGCGCGCACAACAGCACATGGGATGATGGACGAGACAGCCGCTATGTGCAAATCATAATTAGATGACAACGGTTGCACTCCAAGCGCGTCGGGAAAATTATTCTGGAGGATAAATGGTGTATGGTGAGAGATCATGGAAGAAGGTAATGATGGGATTGATCGAGGTTTATTGATTCGCGTTTGAGTGGAGTCGTTGCCTGTGGGGAAAGACAAAAGGTATAGAGGCATTAATTTTTAAAATTGGACTTGGGATTGGAGAAATGGGGAAATTGAAACACAAAGACTGTCCAGAGTTGTTCAAGTTTATTTTTGTAAAAGTTTATTCACTGTTTAATAAGATAGTTTTAATGGATTTTTGTTTGCTCTATTATGAAACTAATGGGACTAACTTTTCACATTTTGTTTATCGTGGGTTAGGTATTTTAAAATACTGTTACTTTGCGTACTTAAGAAACTTTTTACAAATTGCCGATATAAGCCAAATTGTAAAAAGATCTATATATAACAAATTAATCGAAAGTATTATCGTGCCACAAATGGACTGACTAAATTTTAATCATTAAAATTTATGTAATTCCAAAAGACTTTTATAAGACTTCTAACGTTACCATATACTTATACAAATTAATATACAGTAATATACTATCGTAATTTTGATACTACAATTTACAAATTTGTTAAACTCACATGTATACGTTCTCTATAACCAAATAAAAAGCCAATCAAAAGAAATCCAAAAGCCACCCTAATTACCATCCCGAAAAGTGCGTAGAGATAAGTCGCCAAACGTTCTCAGCGATCCCCCAACAGTACATATATAGTGTGAAAGTGCGAAGCAGCTAGCGAACGTTCACATATACGGCGAATGCTTACGCTATATGAATTCGAGGCACGCCACCAATATAATTATCATCCCGAGGGTCCCTCTCCGATTCTCGTCTTCTTCTTTGTTTGATAAATAGCTGGGACACGCGCGCTGGCCAAACGAGGGATATACACGGATTTTCTTTGAGTTTCAGAAGGTTTGTTCGGCTGATGGTTATACTTTGTCAACGATGTAATTGGAGGATTTTGGTGGCTGGATGTTGGGAATGGTGTGGAGAGATATTTGGTTTTTATTGCGGAAGGAATATTTGGATTTGTGAGGTCTAATTGTAAGAGGTTATAGTTGAATGTTTTTGTAAGAATGAAAGTTTCTTGAATAAGTTTGATTTATTTATTTAAATATCGATGTGGGGAAATAGACAAGTTATTAAATTCTTAATAAAAAAAATAATAAAACAGCCTATGATGAATTATTGAAATAATTGGATATAAAAAAAGCAGATTAAATTTTTCGATGATTACTTATAAAAACAATTTGATAATTTGGTGAAATGATTAAATTAAAACGAAAAAAAAAATAATAATTAGGCAAAAAATTAAAATTAATTTACTGCAGTTACCGTAAAAAGAATGATATTTATAAATGAAATACATAAATTTCGATAACAATGTTTGAAAATAAAATTAAAATTTAGTGAGTCACATAACTACATGACACAAAACAAAAAATTCCATTTACAATAATATAATCCATCTTAACTTTCAAAATAAACATTTGAAAAATCTTCCTTACACCTCTAAAAGTTACTACGCTTCGAAATACATTCAACTTTATCTGTCCCACTTGCTTAACTCATACTGTAACATCAACAACATATTGCATCATACACCAACACTCTCCACCCAAAAACCATCGCGAAATTCAACCAAACCAACCAACAACAAAACCATCAATAAAATCCCCAGAAAACAAGCTTCTCCCACTAAAATCCCGCTCTATCCGTTTAATCCCATCCATCCTCCAAACGTCTCACTCTTCATTAGAATCTGCAAGTATAATCGAATCCAGTGAGCCGCCTCTCCTGCAATTTATCAGTCCGAATCGTCGCGCCAGCTGATAAGCCGAGTCAACGCGCTCTCTTTCCCGCGAGACAATCAAATAACCCGCTTTCGCCGACAGCTCTCAGGAACTTGGCAAACTTCGTGCGCTCGGAGCTGTAAAAAGAAGCAGAAGACGTCGTAACGCGTCAAGCAGACGACGCGCGCGGACGGATGATAAACGCGCGGCAGCGTAATAAGCGGGGACAATTCGCGCAAAAGTCACCGCCGGCAATCAAGGATGCAACAGCGAAATCTGTCTGTCTTTCTCTCTCTCTCTCTCTCTGGCTGTGGTTGGTGCTGGTGGGGGGATCGGCTATCTCGCTCGGGTTAGTTACGTAACTACGTAATAGCCGTGCGTTCGAGGCGGAGAGCGGTGGTATACATATAGTGCAGGAGGCCTCAAGCACTTACACAGATATACGCGCGTCGTATGTGGATGTATGTATAGAGTCGAGGTCCGCGCTCTTTCGCTGTGTAAAGGCCTGCGCCAAGGATGACGCGGGAATTACGCTCGCATGCGAGTTTCTCGTCGTCTTATACTTGATAGTGCGATTATATAGTTCGGTTTAGTGACTGGGTGGTACTGGTATGTATGTGCGAGATTCGAACTCGCGGCATGCGTATGTGCAGCAGGGAGAATAGAAAATTAATTGAAGCCTAATCATTCGAATTTTGTTAGTTCCTAACTAGAATATAATTAAAAACTTACTAACAGATACAATTAAAATACTATTACTAATTTGATAACCTAGGAGATGCTTCGGTAGACCTATTTAATTTTCTATTCGAGTGTTTATGAATTGTTTTGCGGATGAGGGTCGACGTGGGTACGAGATAGATAAACAGGACTAGCACACCTGTAAACTACATATATTCACGCATGCTTATGTCGATGGAGAGAAGAGAGAGAAGAGAGAGAAAGAGAGAGGGAGATAGCTTTGCACGATTCTGCGTGACGTTGCAACGTTGCTGCGCTCCGCTGTGCGAGATGCTTCTTCGTGGAAGGATTGAATTATATGATTTTCGTGGAATCTCGCTACGTGAGGATTCAATTTTATGTTTCTAGAACGTTTATGCAGCCTCGGGCGTTCGCTCTATTCTTTTAGAAAACAACATTTCTGTACTCACCTTGTGTTTATTCAAGAAAATTGTTTTTTTCAGTAGTGTATAACAAAGTTATAAAATTCTTAAGTACACACTATATTTAATTTTTATACATTAAATTTTATATAATTAACTCTTTTTTCAAATAAATAAAAACTTTGTATTTATTATTTATTAAATACGTATCTTCTCTGAACAACTTTCATGAAGTTATGTATGCATACATTATGTTTGACTATATAATACTTTGATCAGTAATAATTTTCAGCTTCGAAAGACTAATAGTTTTTCTAGATTTATTTCTTTTTTTATTGATATCTCATTTAGTTTTAGTTTACCTAGAAATCTACAAAAAAAAGCAATAGAACATTTTTTTAGGCACCATTTTTTTCTATTTTGACTGTTAAAAAACTACAAATTCATACCGATTGTCCATCCAGTCCAAACCGTTACGTTTTTATAACTTCGTTTTTTAACTTTACACAAAGACACTTAGAAAAATGACCCTTTGTATGCTCCCCTAATTCTCTCTGTTAACTGAAGCAATTACCGTTTGCTTGAATTGAAGCGTGGATAGAAAATTTAATAGATCCTAATTAGAACCTGATTAGGTTGCCTTACTACTAATACAATTATAGCAGTTAATTAGTGCCAAGTTAGAGCATATTTAAAACCTAATAAAATTTCGATTATTAGGCCAAACTAATTATATTTGTATTAAAAAACTATAGGTTTTTGAGACTACGTATTTGAGAATAATTTTTAAGAGCTAGCTCACTTGTAACCGCAAAACTGACGTTTTGAAGACGCGCGCGCCGACTTCCTCAAACAAACTCTGATTCAACGCGCAAAATAATAATACAGCCCAAAAAAGAAAAGAAGAGCCAAGAGGGAAAGCAAAAACAGGTATTCTCATCCGCGTAGCTGAAGTACCAAGCCAACTCGCTGCATATCGTCGCAAATACTTAAGCCAGCGAGCGCGCGCGTGAAATGTAATTTCGATTAAGCAGAGCTGAAAAATTTTCGCCAAGACAATTTAGCTGTGAAAGATGTAAGCTTTTTATGCTTGCTTACGTTGGTTACTTATCGTCGAGAGTTTGCTGAAATTCTAGAAGCTTGGGATAATGTGCGGAACTGATGAGTCCGCTCCTGAGTTTTGATTTTATTGCATAAATTCGGCGGGATATCCAATTCTGCTGAAGTATGGATGAACATGTACGTTCTCACGTTAACAAACGAGCTGAAAGGGTCTGCAATAATTTTCGGAGTATCCACTAGTAGCCAAATATTAAGAAATCTTAAAAAAAATACACATTATCCATTACAACTAAAATTAAAGCCACCTCGCTCCTCCAACTGCGGCAGATCTCCCTGCAAGCTCAGAAAAGAAGCTAACCAGAATCCAGCGTCGGGCCGCAGAGTGCTCATTCCCTAATTGTCTTCCTACTGGCCTCTATAAATCGTCTCGCTCTCACCCCCTTTGCAAAAGAAAGGAAGCAAATTAAGTGGGACTGCTGCCGCGCGTGCAGGCGAATATATATCCCGGTGCCGGCGACCGAAATCCAGGGGAGTAGGTGATCTTTCCCTCCGCGGCAGCCCTAACTTTCACCCTCGTTCGGCCCAGATATTCAAGATGGCGGTGTGAGCGAGAGAGAATCGCGTTTGCGGGGGTGCGTGTGTAGAGGCCACGCCCTGGTGCCCTCTCTCTCTCTCTCTCTCTTGCTTATCAGGGTGCCGTTGTTGCATGGGCTTGTGTATGTGAATGCGAGGAGAAAGTGATATGCGCGAGAGAAAGGAAAAAAGAGATGCGGAAGACGGTGCGGACACGGAAACATGGATATGGAAGAGGGAGAAAGTAAATTGTTGATGCTGGAAAATTTTTTTCGGAGGAAATTCGAAATGAGGGGGTGGAGATAGGGCGATTTGTAAATGTAGATTTCTGTTGATTTTAGCGATGGTCTGTTGGCGTTTGGTCAAATGGATGTAAGACACTGGTTGAAAGATCTCTGTTGACAAATGAAATAAACTAGTTGTACAACTAGTTCTCTAACTAATGGTCAAGTTCTATATAGTCACACCAATTTGTTAGATTTCATTATGTACATCTACTACTGAATAATTTTCTCCTACAACGACCCTAAACCAAACTTATAATCCGTCGATCAAAAAAAGCATCGATCTCACAATACCTACTCCGATCAGCCGATAACTTCGCCAACTCAACACATCCAAAACCATCACCAATCCTTGGTCAACAAGAAACCTCCTCGCAAATATCGCTTCAAACACGCAAATAATCCTTGAAGCTCCAATTCCCCAGCAAACGCTCCGACTCTGCTCACTTCTCACCCTCCGCACGCGCGCCAACTTGGCTCCCCTTCTGCTACAGTTTGAAGATAAAGCGAACACACCAGAGGGTAAACGAATTTCATCAGGGGGAAGCAAGACGAGCTCCGCTGAATTTGAAGCATCGGGATGAATCGCCGAGCGAGAGGGAGATATATACAAGCGCGCGTGCACATGTATACATATATATATATA
>JAPYZA010003143.1:0-25329 GCA_030522685.1 Eupelmus azureus | reverse complement strand
CACGGTCTTTGAACCCCGCTCTTTCGAAATTCGACTTTGCCAATCCAGCTACCCAAAGGTTATCCACGTTCGAAAATTATCTATTTGTCATTTGCGTGCGTGTATGTCGCTCGCCGAGGTGAATTGTAGACTCGCACGTGGATTTACGAGCGTCCCTGGACAAATAAGAACGATCGGCTTCGCGAAGAGGCTACACGCGTGTACACGCAAAGTCGTGCCTCCTCTGTTGCGATGGACACAAGATATCACGGATTTTCTGATTTCTTAACGGTCTTGTCGTGTGCGGACTTTTGACGAGGTTATTTTGCGCGGATGCGATGTTAGGTTCACGTTTTTTTAGATGCTTCTTTACTTTATGCAATCTTTGGACGGTTTTGTTTTAAAAACTGAAGCGATTTGTAAAACATTGTCGTTCTAGTTGTCTTTATTAATATTTGCTTTATTAATTTGTCTTTCACAAAGATTTTAATGAAAATATTAATTTTCAATGCGTAAAAGAAAATAAATCCATTGCAAACGAATTGTATCATTAAATAATTTGTTTTATATGATAAATACGCAACATTCAATGTTAAAACTTAGAATTATTATAAATCATTCATATCAATAAAGGTTTAGTATTAAAACAAATTAGAAAATAGTTCTACTTCTATTTTAATCAAACTTGCAGAGTTAATAATCTTAACTATCATGTATTGATATTTTAACGGGAAACTTGTATCGAATAGCTACTCGTAACTGGTTATTCAAAGCAACTCTCATGTACTTCGATTAGCAAAACTGCTACTTATATATTAGCGAACAAAGGAGTAATGCGTATCAAGGACGTGTGCATAAAAATTACCAGCATCGACTTTCTTTTTACGTAAACAATTTAAATTTATTAAATAATTCAAAATTTCCCATGAAGGAAGTAGCCAAGTGTATACGTAAGTGCGGTAACAGTGACATAACCCCCACGGGGTAATTGGGCAATTTTGATAATTCTTTTTATCGTAACAAACCCACGCTCGCGCACAATTCAATTGGTCTTGAAAGTATACACAAGCGCGGCCTGATAGCCGCAAGTGTACCGCCACGTGACGTAAGTCGTTAGAAAGTAATTCCGATATCCGCGAGATCATCTTCGAAATGTTGTTTATTTACCGTTTACATTATGCCAATGCGTACTTTGTACTCTCTGGCTGTTACGCTGCTCTTACGCATTGCCTTGCTGTTTCTTTTCAACGTCCAGGTTATAGAATAAATAAATTATTGTTTTTAGAAGTTTATTAAACATTAACGAACTTGCTATACGAATGTTTAATAATTTCTCTAAAGACTCTTTGGAATATCCGCGAGTATTCCGAACTTTTCTTTACGCACTTTTCCGAGTTCTTGTATTTAAATAAATTGAGAATATAAGTGAAAGCTTCAATTTTAAACTTTAATCTTAAACAACTAATTACGCTGGTCGATCCGATGATATGTAATTCATTATGTAAATACCACAAATTCAGAATAGAAAAGCCACACATCTGAATTAAACCAATTACCACTCATGAAAACATAATGCATCATTGCATTTCAAAATGAAAACCATATGTTCACTGCCATCGCTTTCTCCCACACCAAATCCAAACCCCGCACAACTCCAATACCCCAATACCAAAGTCAGCATAACTCGACCTTATCCCCCCCAAAAATTAATCCAACTCACTCCTCATGCACCAGAGTCGAACCGATCCTCCGCATCCACGCACGGAGAGCCGCTAACCATAATAGAGCCAAGCGCAAACGCAGCGCTTTGCTCGCGCTTTCTCGAGAAGCGCGCAATTGTGCAACGCGCGATGTGACGTAATGGCCGAGCGTTCGCCGATTAAATAACCCAGGAGGATTATGCATCGGCTGCGGTGCCGCGTGCTGGCCATTGTCCGCACCTGTTACGGGCCGACGATGTAACCGAAAATCGTCTAGGCTGCTTTCTGTGTCATCAGGCGATTAGGATCTACAACTGTGGTTGTGCTCTGGTAAGTTTACCGGAGCGCGTGTTTGGGTGTGATTAGAGAATTATGCATCGAGTGTTTTTTGAAGGAAAGGAGATTTTAAGTTTATGGGAAACTAGAGAAGTGTATGTAAGGTGCGGTTTTTTATTTGGACCGTTTAATTATGATCGGTCAGTTTGGATCACGTGACTCTGTTGTTAATCGTGATCGTGTATATATTTGTCTCGGCGTTTTCTCCCGCTGGACTTTTATGGAAAAAGATTACCCACCATGCTTGCGTCATATTATCGACTCGCAATTAATCCTTTGCTCCTGCAGAAATTCCACGCAGCTGCAGCCGTTTTATCAGTTATGCGATCTTTTCCTCAAAGATTTTTATCACTTGAAAGTATTCCTCTTTTTTCACTTCTTCTTTCCGATTCCTTTTTTGCTTACTTCGCGCTTTTTTATTTACACAAGAAAACTTTACATAGATTCAATTAGTTTTAAGTGAATCCAGATCCTTAAATAATCAAAAAATGAATTTCCAAATATTAAGGCGCAGATAAAACAACTCCTTATAATCATGACATTTCGCTTAAAGCATCTCGCGTCTACCATCCTTAATTAAGACGTCTGACATCGAGATTTTCCAGACTTAACCCCAAGCATCATTTCAAAATCCCGAATCCCCAAAAAAGTCGCATGCCTGGACTGTTTACAAAGGAGGCACAGAAGCGACTTGTGCAAGTACATGAACTTGAATGGAGAGCAGCGTGCGCACGCGAGTGAAGACAGCTCTCGATGTCAGGGTTATACCGGCGGACTCGTGACGTGGCGCAAATTTTTCGGACACGTGAAGGTGTCAGAGGAGGAGCCCATTGTTTGTCGCATTGTGTCGCGCGACCGAGGTTTGCGATATGTAATTGCGAGACGGAATGTAGCTTGGATTGTGTGCCTGGTAATTTAAGTAATTGCGCAGCTTCGTTTAATATGTTGTTTTAAGAGGTCGAAGAAGTTATTTTAAGGAATAGGAATTTTTACATCATTTAGGTTTGATTGTTGGCTTGAAATACGGACGATTTTTTAACAGTATTTTTCATTATAAATTTGAATTACAATTAATGTCCGGTTTTTGTTACATATCAACGTTGATCTTTTAGTATAATCTTTGTGTAACAATATGCAACAGAAAATTATTTTAAAGAAGATGTAAGAAAATGCAAAGAATTGTTACTTTTATCATAAAACCATAAAAACATTTTTTCAAATTTAAACCCAAAACGCAACACTAAAGTTTAAAAATTATTTTTAAATGTAAATCTTAATTGAAAACAAATAAACAAATATTTTCTTATATGTCTTAAAAGATTCTTATTGATCCTTTTATGAATGACCAGAATTTTAGCTAACAAGAAAACAAAATTATATTAAAATTTCTCGAAGAATTGATTAGCTTCATAAAAATTGACAATAAACTTTTTTCTAAACAATAAGAGCAATAATTCAAACATGCTAATTTTCTTTCTAATTTTTGTCTTGTTAAAGATTTCGACTAATTTTTGTTTATTTAAAATTATCACTGGTTTTAATGGCATAATTAGCAAATTTGAGTTACTGTTTTTATTCTAGTTGCAAACCAACACTTTAGTAACTAAAAAAAAACGATTTTTCAAGTCAGGATACGTTTATGAAAAGAAATAAAATAAAAAATTTAATTATTTATTAACTCTTGTTAGTTTTAATACTTGCTACTTACAGAAGAAAATTGCTCATAGCTTAGCAAACACATTAAAAAAATCAAGTGTTTGCTTTTTGTAACTACGATCACTCGTATCACTTATAATGATATATTATTGACATACGAAAACTATGACACACACTAAGTTATGACGGTCCACTCCACAACTCGATTGAGGGCGGATGAGATGATAGGTACCCCATTCGGGATTTTTCCCGAGTCTGAACCCGCCTCGTTAAGTAGTCAGGCTCTTAGAAATCTTCCACCTGACAGAAACCTAGTAAGCATTTGCCGTCTCCAGTACTTCTGGTAGAAAAACTATGATTATCATTTGAACACCATCTCGACCTTGTTTAAATGGCGAACCCTTACACTGAAAGAAGAATATTGTTGGCTCAAACATACGTGCTGCATGATCAAATACTTCATTTATATTAATAGTTACTATACCATGCTTATATCAATATGTCACACGTTAAATATTAACGCTCGTTAAATCTTAATATATTAATGTACCGGTAGTTGAGCCAAAGTAACCTAAATTAAATGAGCATCTATGTGTATATAATTCAGCCACCGATATTCTTCTCTCAGTGTATTCATGCTATAGACTAAATATCTATACCAGCTGCGGGACACAGCTCGGAAGTGTATAGGGAAACTGCCTCTTGCTTATACATGAACAAATCCACTGTGGCACTGTATTCATTATTCACGATAACATATCTAAACCGACCTCTTCTTAAATTCTTGTTCCATCTCTTTCAGCTCATACCTCAAGTTGACATCATGACACATTGAAATCGATGTAGCAAATACATAAGATATAATTAGACTGCTGACTTTTAATTTTGATTATTGACAAACAATAGTTTTTATAACAATTTGAATAAGCGCGTAAGAGTTTTCATGCTGAAAAGGAATAAACAACAAAACATTATTATATCTTAGTGTTCATAGCAAATCTTAGAGTTTATGTATTTGCATTTTAATATTATATCATCCAGAGAACCAACTCTTTTTCTTCCATTTAAAAAATGATCACAAACTTTGCTAGTGACCAAAATGTATAAAACACTATGGGCATTGACCTTTTACATTACTCATATAATAGACGAATCTTCAATGAGCAGGCACTTAATCAAAACGAGTATTGAGCAAAACAAGGAAACGTAATCTTTCAGTTAGCCCGCGCGGCCTCCAAAGCAACGTAAAAACTTCTTATAAATGCTAATAGCTTCAAAGCATAATGAAAAAAAATCAAGGCGCAAACACTCTGTAAACGCAGCAGAAGCAGCCTGTTTATTATTCGCAAAATACCAAAAAAGAAACGCAGATGAAAAACTTCGCAGCGCCAATCTGTCATATGCGAACTCTCCGAAAGCGATATTTTCAAAATGCGCGTTTCGACGGTAAATTCTTAGAAGTGCTTTTTGACGTGCGAAAAACGATCGATCATAATGAACGTGATGTCATAAGGTAAATAACGACAATAATGACGCAGGCGCCGAAAAAATTGGAAAAAGGCTGAGTGCATGATGAGTGACCTTTTGGAATTTTTGCTAGTCGTATTTATTACTTCTGAATCTTAATAGAATATGTAGTGATTCAAGTTAGAAGTTATCAAAATTTAAAATAAAGAATTATTCTTTCTTTTAAAACATTGAGTTTTTTAAGTAATTCAAATCATATTTTAAAAAGTCTATTACTAATTTTTAAAATTACCTTTTCTTCACTTTATTACTTAATAAAATTTATTTATTATGAGATTTAGCGCAAAAAAGAAGGAAATGATTGAATTTCTATTTTTACTACATAAACAAGATTTATAAAAAATTCAATTGAAAATTATCGATCGTTTAAAATCGATCATTCATATTTTATTGACTTAACTTTTTATTTTAAATCGTTTTTTTAATAAAATTCTTTCTTTTGTTTTCTGCTACTTTAAATTAAAAAAACATGTAGATAATAAAATATGAAATTACATATACAAAATCTTCTCAATAAAAGAGAATTAATTGCTTAACTAATGTTTTTTTATTTAAAAAAAACTTTTCTTAAACAAACAATGCTTCTTGACAGTTTGTCGCACAACAATAAAAATACAGCACTTTATTTAATTATAGATATACTTGAAAACTGCCCGGTCATTGTTAAGATCTGAAAGGTTAGACACCTTAGTAAAC
Source organism: Eupelmus azureus (assembly GCA_030522685.1). Taxonomy (NCBI): domain Eukaryota; kingdom Metazoa; phylum Arthropoda; class Insecta; order Hymenoptera; family Eupelmidae; genus Eupelmus; species Eupelmus azureus. Next base: position 19,435 of record JAPYZA010003143.1, on the reverse strand, counting down.
ATTTCGCGTGTTTTTACACACTGCGTTTCTGCAGAAAAAGTGAGCGTACTTTAGACTGATAGTCTGGGAACAAGAGATACTGTCGCACGCATGCACAAAAGACGTCATTTAAGGCTGAAAATAAATCCGCCATGAATGAGTTTTAAAGCGCGTTTCACTCTCAGGCGTCTCCTGGACGCGTGGAAGCTAATAATCTTGCTACTGTACTTTGCTGATGCTCTTTCAAACTCTCGTTTTTTTATTTACATACGATTTTACATTACGTTTATGTTACGAAAAAGGCACATAAGAAATTATATTTAATATAGTTTTCCTTCTTTTAGCACAAATACAAATGAGTTTTTTTTTAAATATTAAAAATTTGAATTTTATTTTATTGTATTTTAGAAATTAGTTTGATTATTAATGTTCAGTATGTAATAATTTAAAACGTGACTTACTTTTTGAAAATTTATTATAAAAACTTCGATAGTTTTATCACACTATAAGCATTTAAAGTATTTCACTAATGAGCAAAAAATGATTTCAATAAATCGTGCAGTAAAGTAGTACAACTTACGTAAGAATGTTATTACACTTTTTAAGTCAGCATAGCGAAAATATAGTTAAATTTGCAACTTCGTCAACAAAAGATTGCAATACATCTGAAATTATTAAAGTGCTGATTCATGTGTTATTTGTTAAGTATATTTATATTTTCAGTGTTTGTGATTATGCATGTTCGAATGTTGGGAATATTTAGTTACATAATTCAGCACTCATTATTATTCAGTAAAGATAAAATTTATAATATTGATATTCAAAGGAATTTAAATGAATATGAAAATATTTGATTTTTAGACGAATCTATAACACGTAATAAAATTATAAACTTTTTAAAATAATGATATAATTTACTGTTTGAAACTTCTATACTTAAAAATTTTTATTTACCGCGTTTGAGTATTAAAAGATAAAAGCTAACCAAACAAATTATGATAAAAATATAGCCAAATTAAAATAATCTATTACCAACCTTCTTAAATACATTCGCACACAACGATTTCTTTTATCCTTTTTTTGTTCTTTTATCTAAACTAGCATACTGATGGTAATCATTCCCTTTCTGCATTAATTAAAACCGATACAGTCGAAACCCAAAAAATCCTTCATTTCACTATATTCAATACTTTTTAAAGTATTACCTCAACCAATCCACCTTTATCTTTTCCACAAATGTTACAATTTTAATCTTCGAACCGCCACACACAAAACCCCTTCCCTCCAAGCCACTAGTAGTATCATCAGCCTAAGAAAAACCATCCGGTGGACAAACAATGAACGCGACAAAAAAATGTCTCGACAAATGAATGATCATTTCACAGCTACACAAAAATCTCGCAAAACCTTCTCTTCCTTCTCGCACTAGACACTCGTCACAGAGCCCATCTATCCCGGTATATCTTTTTAACTATAGCTTTTTGCGCGGGGTTGCCAAGAGGTGAAGGACACCAGTCTCCCAGCACGCGCGCACGTGTACTTGTGCACTCGTGCGTTAGCTACAGGTCGAGACAAAAAATCGTATCGATTTTTCATTCATTTTCCCCGGTACTCTCCCCCTTTCCTTTTTTGCGGTGTATACGCGATCATCATCTCATGCTAATTCGAGGCGCTAAATTTCTGAATTAAACAGCTGTGGATGGAAATCTCTGACGCACGCTTGGCTGCTGTGCTGAGATGAAAATAATACTCGGTTTCGTCGAAAGAACGCGGTGGACTGGAATGTTTGCATTACGTTTTTGACGTAGGATGGATTTTTGTTGTTGCGACGATGACGCTGGTTTATGGGTCGTATACGTGAAGACAGGATTCTTATTTTGTTCCTAGAATGTGCATTAATAATTTTTTAGAAAGTAAACGTTAAAATGCGGCTTACATGATAGGCTCAAAGATTACGTTTTATGTATTTTTTTTGTTTTATTAATCTAATAAATACTTTATTGTGTTTTTCTCTTTCTGTTACAGGTAAGCACGCAAAGATGATGATTTCAACCAGTTTGAAGTGTAACGTAAGTTTGGAAAAATCATTAATTGTTATAACGATGTTTAAACCTTAATAACTGTAATAATTATAAAATCGAAGTAGATTTTAATAACGTTAAAATTTTCTATCATTTCATTCAATCGTTAATTTGAATTCAGCCATGAATTTCTTTTAATTTTTACTGACTGTTGACCATTTAATGACCTTAAATTTTAATCCTATGCTAAAAACAGAAGTAACTTGAAAAAAACAGGAAAATTATTAGAATAGATATTTACATTGCCAGTTCGTACCGAACACTCAAATTGCACGCCATGCCATCCTAACTCGTATTCTAGATTGGAGGTAGTAGGCAAAAAAAAAGTTGAAAAGTTGACGATGACAGGGAAACGTTACACAAGTCCCCAGCAAGTTTTATGTATCGGCCGAGTGCGTGGCATCATCATCTTGTTGCTGTCGTTGTTTCGTGAGTGAGACGCAATGTTTTAGTTTCGTGAAGCACGCGTGTCTTGCATATATAGACAAATTTTTTAGTTAAAATGAGGCTCCGATATTAGTATGGATTTTATGAACATTGACGTATTTGGCATATATCAGTAAATTAGCAACTTTTTTAAAATCATTTTACCTTTGAAATTACAGTTTTTTCATTGAAAAACATTTAATTAAAACAGATCAGAAAATGTTTAAAATGGATCATGTGTTGATCAAGAGAAAAAATTATTTATAAAAGCTTGAAAGTTAAATGAATATTATGAAAATGTGTTTTCATCTATTAGCTGGATTAGAAAATGTTTTAATATGTGGCCAAATAAAATCAAGTATCTACCGCCTAATACTTTTAATTGTTAACTGTACAAATTGACAAACTACATTTCAAAAGAAACTACAAGACTAACAAGCATGTGCCATTTTAACGTAGAAAAACAGTTCATAAGAGCGCAACTTGTTTTTAATGTTTTTTAACGCACCAAGCAATCGAAGATAGCCGAGTACATATCGATCAATATCGATGAAGTGTTTTCGGATTTGCATGAATCGGCAGAAAATGAGCAGGATCAAGTTTTTTACTCTGTCACCAAAGCTTCTCTACGACTTGACAATTCTTTTGATATTAGTACATTTATCGAGATACTTTTAAATAAGATTGATCAAATTTTCCATCATCGTTAATTCGCTAAATTGGTTGTTATAACATAAGAACTAATTTAGCAAATTAACATTGATGGAGAAAGAAGAAATATTAAAACATTTAGTAATAACTGAAATATTTTTTATAATAAAATTAAGAAAAACAATACGTAGTAGTAGAGAGACATGGAGTACAATGTAAATAATTTTGAATTAATACAGAAAGCGCTATTAGATAATAGTGTGATAAAAATAAGCATTTATAAACAAACGTTGATATGCAAACAAAATATTTATATAAAACATATATAAAATATCTATTCGTTTACGTAAAATGGATATGAAGTTGAAATAAAAAAAAACATATTCCGAAGTAGGACTGAATTAAAAACCAGAAATTAACAATTATGTATTGGTTATTAAAAATTAATGTTTTAACTTTATAAAAGTAAATTTATTCAAAATAAATCGGGGCATTTTGAGTAATTTATATCTAGAAAAAATTCAAACTATTTCTCTTTTTTCCATTTCGCATATTACATCTATTCAGATCTTAAGAGAAAAGCCTCTTTGCTTGCTGAAGATATTAATACTTCTAATTTTGTTTATCTCCGCTGATTCAGGATGAAACATTTTTAAAAAATTGAAATTTTTCACCATTTTTAACGCTTTTAACTCTGGCAATAATTTTAACTTAATGGTCAACAAAAAGTATTTTTCTATTTTTTTCCATTTCCATTACAACTATTTAGATTTTAAGAATAAATCTCCTTTTGCCTTACCTTTATTGATTCAAAATGAAATATTTTTGAAAAACGAAATTTCTAACTACTATTAATGCTTTTTCACTGTCAGTAATTATACTTTATTAATTCTAGTCCTTAAATGTTATATTTTCATTATATAACTTATTATTATAACAATCATATGATTGTTACAAGGTATTGTAACAAAATAATTTTAGTTTATTTAAACCACCCAGACAAAGCAAATCTATAAAATGAGTTAATATAAAATTATTATTTATTTAACATATAATGTAATAATAAATACAATTTTAACAAAAAATTGTATGGAGTAAATTTTTAAGGCCAAAATCTGAATATCTTTTCATAATTTCAATTCAGCAAAAAACTAATAATTCTGAATATTAAATAATCCTCGTCGCATTTTAATAATGCCTTCGTATAAATCATCTTAAAATTATGAATTATACATTATGATTTATACTTCTCTCCCGCGAGTATAGCAATCAATTTTTTTTCTCACGCACTTTCACCTCGTCATCAAAAAAGGGAAATAGAAGAAACCGTAACGAATGCCTTTCGAAAATCAAAAAGTCATCCGAGTCAATTAAAACGGGGTCAGAAAAGTGCATCACACTCGTTTACCCTTATGCAACTATTAAATAGGCCTATTACATTCTAGAAACCAAGCCAGAGCGCGCTTGCTTATGAGAGTACATTCACACGCATTAAACCATATGCACGTCTGTGTGCGGCTCCGTCTACGTATACTCGTTTATAAAATATCCTTACAGGTGTATCAGACCACGAACGTTCGTGTCCACCTGAATACATGAGAAAGCGAGACCAAGAGAAAGAGCTAAAATCACCTGACGGCATTCCGCGTGATTCAGCCCAGTGCTGTATATATATATAGATAAACCAGCTCCGCTTTGTCGATCCGGCTTGCTCTCGGGATTCCCCGGAGTATTCGTACGTTGCGTTCACTCTTACGGGTAATATACTTTAGCAACGGTCGGGGCATTTAAAAATCCACCTCGAAGAGAAAAATGTAAAATCATGGGTATATATGAATGGCGGGTGTCATTGGCGAGGCAGCGCGCGTTCTAATGACGTTTTGTAATCCATCAGTCTGGGTAAAGTGAAGAAACGGCGCTGGTCGGCGCGCTCGATTACTATATATGTGACCGGTTGTTCCATGAGGTATTTTTGCGACTGATGGCGTGTATGCGTATTTTTTCCTTTTTCTTTTTTTTGATGCACAATGGATGCAAATACAATTGTCTTGGATTGTACAGTAATTTTGCGGTATTACGATAAAATTAAAAGTCAGTGTTATAAAAGTATATGATTGGAAGTCAAGGAGTCGTTTTTGAGGATTACAGACAATGTTCAGCTGATTACAAGGCGAATTTTTAAGATAAATGATGGAATACTGAATGCAGAAATGAATAATCAATATAAATCTTTTTGGAAAGTCCCATAATAAATTTGTTTTGAATTATATAACAAGGTCTAACAAAAACCTGTTTCTATACATGTAGCTCTATTCTCGCTTATAAATAATTTTCTGAAATTACGTCTAGTATTTATTTTTACTTTGATTATATAAATATTAAATATTATAGTATTATACGGTCAACTTAAATTAAAAAAAAAAATGATAATTTATTTTTGATTCCATGTGTATAATAATTAACACCAAAGTACTAAAATGATTAATTAATATAATAATTGCTTATTGCAGAGTTGAATTTTTCAGAATGAATTGTTTCATTCCTTTAGTGAATTATTTGAAATATGAAATAAGACTAAATTTTAACTATTATCTTACAAAATTATACTTTCAATTTTTACAATCATTTAAGTGCTGTAACTGTCGCAAGTTGCGCACACTTCGTATGTTTGTGTAGCCCACTTTAGCGTCCTTGTCGAATTGCAAATAAACAAAATTTCTTGTTTTGCCAACTGCGAAAAAAATTAATTCGATTGTTGATTAAAATACAAAACATATTAAATTAAAAAAGAACATTTTTTCTAGTAGTTTCCTTTTTGTACTTTATAATAAGAAAAAAATTTCATCCTCCTTTAATGCGCTAAATTTTCTATCAAATGTTTATTATAATGAGATTAAGATTTAATTCTAAACAATCGACTCGACTCCATGCTTATTCTTTAGAATAGTTTTAAAAGTTTCTATAATTATGATGTATACCACTTTCAAACTAATAGCGTTATTTCAAGTTTTAAGAAAGTAACAAATATTATTAAAAATTTAATAATTATACTTTTGAACTGTATGTGGTAATTAAATACTATAATTATAACAACTGAAAATTGCTCAAATGATATTGCGTATTGTTCTTTTGTAACTGCTATGTTATATATATATGTACTAATGGTTTTTTGCATACTTAAATAAGCATTAATAAGTTTTTATATTATCAATAACATTATTTTTAGATATCTAATATTTTATAAATAGAAGACACTTGCTTTATAACAATATATCCCTTTTAATAGTATTAATTTAAGTTGTTTGTGATTTTATACTTCTTATATCAAAAATAATAGTCAACCGTTTAAAAATCAGTCAAGAAGTTTTAAGGATAATAATAGAAATTGAACTTAATTTTATCAATTGTGATTTTCTATTGTATGTTGACAAGATATAGTGATAAAAATAATTTTCAACAAGTGTACGATAGGTGAAAGAAAAGTAATTTTCACGAATTCCATAAAATGGAAATACTGACAAAACTTCAGTACTGATTCTAAGTAATACGTATTAACGAACCCTTTTTTGGTGTTAACGAATTGTGCTAGTTAATAATTCATTTTATTCCCACCTTAACAATAATGGCCACTTATTTCCCTGCTAGCATTTTTATTAGAAAAAATAAAAAAATGATTGAAAAAATAAAATTAAAATAAATAAGTGGCCACAGTTAAGGTGGGAATAAAGTACGATATGCACCTGGAGAGTAAATTCAATTATTCCCTCGGATAATTACTGGACACGCGATCAGAGTATTATTAAAAACTAAAATAAAAAATGAAGTAGGTCCAAATTAGGGTGTCTGATTTTCAAATGCAGTAACAGTTCATTCCTAATTAGTTTCTACTTAGGACCTAACAAAACCTGAATTATTAGGCCTAACTAATTATCTTTCCCATCCACAATCCACGAAAACCAAATCACGCCCGATCCAATCCTCAACAAACCCCTCTTTCCAAATCCCAAAATCAATTAATCAATCAGCCTAAAAAAACCTCACCAGCCAATAAGTAAAAAACCCAAACCCCAAACAAAAAGACCTCCACCTTCTTACCACGCGCTCTCACTATCCTCAGGTCTCTCGCTTCCTCGAGCCAAGTCCAGCTCTCTCTTTCTCTCCTTCTCTATCTCGCTCGGACTGCACTGGAGGCAGCTCGAAAGAACGAGGCTATACGCGCGCATCGAAGAAGGCCGCCGCTTCGGACGTCACGCGATCAGCGACTCCGCACACGTCTGCAGGCGGCGGGCCGCTTAAGCCGCCGCTTTTTTTCGACACTTGTCCATGCATGCGCGCAAGCGAGCCAGCCAGTCGATGAGAAAAAACTCCCGAGCTTTGACGTATTTGGACGAGGCGCAAAAACAGAGATTTGGCTTTTTTGCAGAATATCCTTTGGCAGCGCGAGAGCTACGCTATGATAACGGGTTTTTTCGCTATCGGCGTTTGGGAGAGAGGTTTGGGTGGGGCAGTGACGCGTGGTTTGGATTTTGGAAATCGGTGGTGGGAGTTGAGATAGCGGTGAATGAATTTTAAAGCCGGGATGAGGTTGGTGATGAAGGTTAAGGTTTTGGTTGAAGAGATTAAGGGTGAGAGGGGTTTAATTGAACAGGGGTCGATTCGAAAAGAGGGAATAATTTTAAAGTTAAGGAGTTTTAACCTGCTGTCGATGAGGTAGGCACATGTTACCGTTTGAGCAGAACTTTTGTACAGGAATTAATAAGTAAATACAAACTCTTTGGTTAAGTAAACATCGGACGTCCTTTTTGAATCGATTTTTTTTTAACTTTTACCTTATGTGAAAGTTGTGATAATTTATAAACGAGTAATTTATTTCTGGGCGCACTTGAAATTGCATGTAAAAACGAATATTTTACTCAGTTCTGCATTCCTCGAGGTGAAGTTTCAGCTTAGTATTTAAAGGTTGAATTTATTTCATATTTTGTAAAGAACAAATTTAATATTTTTCTGACTCGAGCAATTCGCTATATCACTCATTTACATTACATCTATAAATGTACCCTGCAATTCGTGTAGCCCTGATTTCTTTCGTAGAGTTGGCTTAGGTCGAAGTACATTTCTTCATATACTTTAAAGTTACTTAATGATGCAAAAGAGTGCAAAAAATACTGACAAATATGTCAGAAATAGGTTGAAGATCTTTGGTTTTTCCGGCGTCTTATTATGGCAATAGAAAACTCGGAATTTCCGTTACAAAAAAAATATATATACGTATAAAGTATACGTCATTTAAATTGCTCTTTGAATTTGTGGGGACATCAATTGCTCTAAAATATATTTCAATACTTATTTGCATGTATGATATTTGTATAAAAAACTTAAATTGTTCATATTTTCATGCACTAATTTACTCTTTTTTAATTTGCAACAATAAATAAATAATATAAAAATAAAAGAAAAATTATGTTACACTACTCACTAAGCAAATGATATCAAATTTTTGTTTCACTATATTTATTTCATTGTAAGTAAAATTATTAAGATGTTGATATCAATATAAAAACAGCCTGATCACCGCATAAGTTTGAATACTATGACTAAAAAATTGTACTACTTTGTAATATTAATTATTCATTATAAAACAAAACTATTACAGATTTTTGTCTTAATGAAAACAAGTAAGAATGAAAACATTAATGAAATTACTAAAGAATTAGGCAGATTGCCTTGGTGTTACACTTAAACTTGACTTTAATATGCAGTATCATTTTTATCTTGAACTTTGCACCAAAGCACTGACTTTCCTAATTATAAAACCAACCTGTTACTTTTTTAAACTTTATTATTCTAATTTTTTATAATGCCTTATTAAGTCTTATCATAAGTATACATTAGCATGATATTATCTTAAAGATGATTCCGACATTGGCTTAAGCAAGGTCGCTTTAAAAAATAGCATTGCTAACACTTCTCTACTTTGAAAATAGAATTTTTTATAAATTTAGAAATTCATAGTAAGATGACAATTTTTTATCCATATGAATTCTTATACTTCTAGGAAATGCAATTATTTTAACAATAAAAAATATAATAATAAAAAGTTATAATAATAATAATAGAAAGTTTGAAAAAATTCCGTACTGTACTGTACATAAAATAATTCTTACAATTTCTGTAAATTTAACGCGAACAACGCAAAAAATATACCCTACCATAATTCTTTCTTCCAATAAACCACCCAGAATTCACAACTCGCTTAAGCAACTATAGTAGAAGAAATCTTGAAATAAAATTTTAATTATAATATCGAACATCAAGCCTTGCATTTCATCGAGCCATCATTGTACTCTCTAATTAAGAGGCGCCACTTGAAACCGCGTAACTCGAAATCGATTGTTCGCGCTTCTCGTAACGTTCACCTTATACTTGCGTGTAAGTACTTACGCGCGTCGCGTGTAACGCGATTATCGCGCACGAAACGAGAGAAGAAAATTTTTTTAACTCCTTGTCTACCGTGTACGGAGAATTCTAGGCTGGCGTGACGCTTGTTGGGAGTTAAAGGCTTTATTTAGAAAGTAATTGTCGTAATTTTTATGCAATTTATGTTTATAGAAATTGGGTGAAAAGAAAAAGGTGAGCGGCGTAATGAAGTTGTATAAGTTCGCGGAGGTCATATAAAATGGACGTTAAATTAAATTAAATTCGTTAGACGCTATATATGTTTCATAATAGCGCCTGTTAGCGCGACTTTTTTTTTAAATATACACGCCAATCGAAGAGTGTGATAATTTGCAATTCGTTGAATTCAGTTTTGTCTTTGTAAGCGATCCTTACACTATGCGCTTGCAAGTGCGAGAAGATTTTCTTTATTTTGGTTGTTAGTAATTCGCGTGCAAAATGTTTCAGGCAACGTAACTTCCTATACTACATAATTAACTCTATGGCTAATACGTAAGGATAGTTTATATATGGGATTTCCTTGTAAAAACGTCGAGTGTTAAAAGTAGAAAGGCAAACCAACGTTTATTAAAATGAAAAAGACACTTTGTGATAAGAGCAGAACGCAATCTACAATATATGCAGTTTCGCGGTCTTACCATGCCGGAGTCATTCTACTTAACAAATTGTAACGGTTATGTGCTCGGTTGGCCAAGATCTTTGGTATCATTGTGCCGTGATTTTAAGTTGTTAATTTATTAAATTTTTACACATTTTTATATGTTTAGAGGAGACGGTAAATCTTTTTTTGCTAGGTTTATTTCGTGTGTTAATTTATATTATAAAAATGTTCATATATTAATGTTTTGTCATTGTTGTTTTACAAAATATAGGAACAAATATTCCACATAGTAAGTAAATAAAAAGCAGTATAAATTTTCTATTAACAAAAGAAATGCATTATAGGAAGGTCTCAAATCGTAAAATAAGTCAGGCAAGTCAAAACTTACGTAAGATCGGTAAGGTAGGTAGCGCCGATCAATCTCCAACTCAGCAATATTCGTCACCAATATCAAATTTATTATAGTATAGTTTAAAATCTTACTCAAATTATAACTTAGCTTATTTTGTTAAAAAAATGTTATCTTCTATTATAAAAGATTTTTTCCTTATAAAATTTTACCAACATTTTCTGTAAAACTTACCGAAGAAAAAAAAACTCATCGTGCAATACTTTCGTAAAATACCGATTTAGTATCACACCAAAATTCCAAGTAAAAATCGGCTCAAATCATCCGCTATTTGCATCACAAATCAACCTCCTCCGGTTCTCGCATCAACCCCTACTCAACCCACCCACCCAACCTCGCCCCTAACCTCAAAAACTCCCATACCCACCAACCCTCTCAAAACAAAACCTCTCAATCCAAAACACTCCAAAAAAAGAACACCAAAGAGGGGGGCAATCGCGAAAAGAAGAAAGGGGACAGCGATCAGACCAAGCGCAGCAGGCGTTACACGCACGCCTGCTTACTTGCCTGTGCGCGCAGAGAAAGGCCACTCCACAGAAACCTCAGCTCGGTGCTCCCGGTGGTGGGGACGAGAAAAAAGGAATCGGCTAAGCGCGAGCGCGAGCCGGCCCCGAGGAGCTCGTCAGTCTCGCGGCAGGACTCGGACAGGTCGTGTGCATCGTTGAGTGGCCTCCTTCTTGGCGACTGCCCGCCCGCCCAGCCGGCCCCGCGCGCGCGCTTTCACGCACAGTGCACAGATATATACGTATATACCTATACGGAGAGTGATTTTACATATCGCGAGGCGCGACTCTGAGGTGCGCGTTGAGCTATTGTCGTGTGAGAAGAGGGAAGAGCATCGGATTTTTGAGAGCTGGATTTGAGAGAGCTGATGAGCTCCGTCGCGAGTCGGGAGTCAGCATCAGCGCGAGGGTACACTTGCGCGCCGAGGGAGTTCAGACAGGGACAAAGGAGAGTCTGAGAGAGAGAGCAGCGAGCAGTTTCGAGGCTGGACTTGTGCGCTGAGAGATAAATAGGGGAGAGAGCTGATTTGATCTTGTGCAGGAGAGGCGCGCATCGTCTGCAGGTACGATATTGTTGGGATTTCAGTGCTTATTGGGGGGAAAAAGGGGCTATTTCAGTTTGGATAGGTTAAGGTGAGAGCTTAGGTATGTACTGTCGAATGTTGCTGGGATGAGTGTTATTTGGAATTTTACTGGGTTAATCAAGCGTTGGAAATTTTTGAGTCGTTTCTTCCGTATATTAAATTTTTTACCAACCTTATTAGTCACGAAACATAAATACACGGACTATTACGGTGTATCCATCCATACATCACTCAAGTAGCCAAATTAATCTATCACTCACACCATCCAATTTTCAACTCCACCAAACTCTCTAAAAAAAGGCATCAACATTTCCTCACTACCGAACCAGCCCAACCAAAGCAACCCGACCAAGAAAACAACTCTACAGTACAGACTCCGCAAGCTTACGTATCCCCCATCACACTTCCCCACCTCTATACCCATACTCTCCGCGGCAAATGACGCAGAGACGAGAGTGACGGTGCCGATCACGTAATACGCTTTTCTAATAGGCTTTCGGAGCCCCCCCCGTGCGCTCTCCTATATATACATGTCGCTCTCCACGCCGTAGAAAGGCGAAATTGCTCTCGGCGGATTTTTTTCTCATTTCAACAAGAATGGAGTAACAGCATTTCGCGAGCGCGAAGAAGAAAGAGTGACAAGCGCTGCTCGCAGCTCGAGCGATACATCGCCGATGCCATGGGAATTTCAATGCGGCTGTGACAATGCTAAAGCGCGACGCACTTTATTACTTCGTGCGCGGCGCGATTGAAAAAGCGAATCTTTGTCCCCGTCTCTGTCGCTCTTTTATTGGCGATCGCGAGGATATGTATACGGGGGGCGTCCGTATGCGCAGGGAATAGAGATGCGCGCGAAAATGTACGGCGAGTAGGTCGGCGTGTGTATAGGTATAGGAGGCTCATCTCGCGGCGAATTAAACTTTCCTGAGCAGGTATTTCATAAGTATTATAATTCAGGCTCGGATGTGTCCCGGCGCGTGACTTTCTCTTCCTCGTAAATAATTGGTAAATTTTTCTCCCGGGATGGAGAATCGAGCTGGATCGTTGAGGTGGGAAGGCGGCTTGTTAGGTTTTAGGTATGAGGAGCTAGGTTGTAATTGAGGGATAAGAGAGTGCAGCTGGTTGGTACGAGTAATAGGGGATTTCGACACTTTTATAGTCGCGATTACGGCTGCTGAATGTTTCAAAAGAAATCCCGGGGACTGCGAGAGCGCAGGATTTGAATGTAAATCGCGTGGACGTAAACAAAAAATAAAGCGGGAATGCGAATGCTCAAAATTTGCGGTTGAGTTATTCTAAGAGCGTAGTTTAGGATTGCGAGTTTGTGGGACGAAAAATTTTTGAGATTGACATAAACGCAAAATGAGATAAGAAGAAGTTATGTTCTTTGTTACGTTAGAGGATGAAAGTTAATTTGGTTGAAGTAAGTTTCTACATTTAGGGACATTTAAACAAATACGTAAATAGTGCTCGTTTATTATTTTTAGCTTACGTTAAAATAAAATTATATAAAATATTCAACAATGAAGTAGCACTTAAAGCAACAGCTTGGAATTTATTCTTTAAAAAGAAAATAAATAAATAAGAACGAATGGTATTATTAGCTCGTACTCAATTTTTAATCATCTGATTCTATCCTTTGTTTGGTTTGAAATGCAAGCATGAATATGAAATTCATATAAAGTGAATTAAAAAATTTTCCTGTATTAAAAAGGAAAGTTCACTTACCATACAATAGCTATTACAGCAAATCTACCAATTTAGTTTAGACTAAATAAATTTTTAGGTAGCAGCTATTCATTATTAAGCAAATAACTTTTGAGCCAAAGTAACATCATACCTTCATAAACTGTATATTTTTTAGCATTATTAATACCAAACAATTTTAAGATCTAAAACAATAAATTAACAATAGTTTTTTTCTGAAATGGCCTATGAGTGAATCAAGCTTTCTTGTGCCGATTCCTTTTTTTTACGCGCCACCTTGCGTATACTCATCTCACACCTCCAGGTTGCTCAACTAGTTACACACGCAGGCGCGAAACTTTTCGATGTTTGCTCTCGACGGTGACGCGCACGTTACATCCTTTTTTCGTTTCGTCTAGGCTACGAAAGTGTTTATTTAATGAGCAATTTGGAGGTCAGTCAATGTTCTTAATGCATGTATTAGTTAAGTCGAAACTCCAACGAAATGATTAGATTATATTGTCTCTATTTTTACCGTACTTATCATAAACACTGTACTAAAATTTCATAATTTTCGCCGTATCGTTCATTCACATCCAACTAAAAAAAACCAACAATAATTATATCTATTCAATCAATCTATCCAAGTAAACCAATACATCGAAAAAATATTCCAAGGAAAGACACAGACAGCAAATTCCAGTCTCATAGCTATTCAAGATTTCCCCAACGCGTATTTAAGGCATCAGCGACCAAGGCCAGCGTCGACACATTAAAAGTCACATTTTCCTATCATTTACCACAGCGCCGAGCTTTTTTCTCGTTCCTCCAATCATTAATTTATCATCCATCGCTCGCGCTATACCATTAACTATCCACCAGCCGAACGCCGAGGAGCTGGCGCACGCACGTAAACTGTCGATTTTCTGAAATTTCCGCGAAGCTATCGTCTTATCGATTCCACGTGTCTCCGCTGTCATTTAAATTCGTTTAAAGCAATCGAGAACCATAAACTTCCAGAGAGTTCGCCTCGCCTGAAAAGCCGAGCCGAACTATATATGCGATCGTTAATAAAAAAACGATCGACGCCCGGGCGCAAGATATTAGCGCCTTATAAGCTCTGCGAGCCACATAAATATGCATGTGGCGACAAGTGCAGTGAATCTCGAATTTGATCACTATAATCGCGCCTATAAATAAACTTGATAGCCCGGGGGGTGTACGTCAATTTCCGCGTAAATGTCCACTTTGACGAATTAGCGACAGGCTTAAGTATCAGGGAATCAAATGTACATCGATTGTTTAAGGAATCAAATACCACACAATGGCTCGCATCGGGAGCGATAAATAATTAATAGTGAGAACGAAGTTCCCGTCGAGTGGTGCAGGTGCACGCGCGTGCGTGGCTTTTTATGTCGACGGTCGATATCAATGAAAAGCGAGAAACCGCGCTGACGGCTTCGTACCTTATGATTAGCCCTAGATTGTTATTCTTACCTTCGGCTGGGTTCACGAACCCCGGGATTCTTGGAGTTGCCTTAGCCGAGGCTGTTATTACTAGGTAGGCGGTCTGGCGGCGCGATGCGTGGGTGGAAAGGAAAATTGTTTTATCGCGATTGATGATGGATACAGTTTGCTTTGAGAGTAAATAAAAAGTTGCTTGCCCGGCGAGCTGTTTTGCTGGCTTGCGGTCTTCTCTTGTTTATAATGCAGCGAGTAGAGTAGAGGCTTTTACGGTAATGAATAAATTAAGGTTGATATAATGATTGCGCCGAGCGATTTTATTTCGCGGTGGAGGAAAACGTAATTGATATCGCGCGGGTTGCTGCTCTTGGGAGAACTCGATTTCAGATTTATTAGTAATAATGAGCTCTGGGTTATTTTCACGGGATTGAATCGCTTAATTAACCAGCGAGGAAAGTAAAACAATTTCCACAACGCAAACTTACCAAACCAATGCATATTTAGAAACATTAATTTAGAAAAATCTTACCCAGCTCATTCGATGCACACTCATCCGCGAAACCAAACAGATCCGGCGAAAGCGACGCTCACGCGAAATATTTCGAAATCGAAAAAACCACGCCAATATATCGCTTCATCTCAACCTATCGACTTCTGCGCACACGTCCGCGTCTGGTTTTTTGACTCGGTAAGGAAACTTCCGCCGGACCAAGTCAGCCTTCCCGGCAGACCTCGTATTTTTCAAAGTCTCTCTCTTTCTTTCTCGCGTGTGCGTCTGGCATACGTGCGCCTCAAATATTCTTTCCTCCGCTGGCGGATTTATTCCCTGGAATTTTAAATTATTTTATTATAATGAGCAGCCCGCGGCGCTCGCGGACGTCTGTACGGCCGAAATGTCTTCTTTGATGGCGTTTCATTGTTTGCATAATGAATGGAATTTTTCTACTCGAAATAGTTGCGCGGTTCGACGCGGGCGCGACTTATTTTATCAGGTTTTTCTTTTGGGCAGGATTAATTTTTTTCTATGTTAGGTTTTGTTATTTGCTGAGAGTCAAAATTGAGACTTTGATTTCTTTTTGTTTGTTTTAGTGGAATATCAAGAGGCTATATTTTATTGTAACTACGAATACATTATACAAACGTGATTACTCACGAGACAGAAGCTCTTTTTTTTATTCTAAATATGAGACTTATACTCCCAAAATACTTTTGGGATAAATTAGTGCCGAAGAGATCTTCATTAACGATCTAATTTCAAGCTCTGAAGCACATACTTCAAGCGCTTATCCTTCACATCTATCAGATAAGATCTCCAAGCTCAAAAGAATCGAACTTAACGAGCGCAGGTGCACTTGCTTGTACATATACAATTACACATCCGAGAAACGTTGTTTCACCACTTCATCCATATAAATTAGGAGCGCATTATTTATTTGCACAAAAAATTTCTCCTCCTTTAAGCGATAATTGCACAGACAGTGCCAGTCTGACTTTTCCGCTTTTTCGAAGTGCCAGCTAGGTTTATTTTACATGCTCTTAGTTATCGAAATTTATGCACTCCGCCACAGGCGCGGATCATTGCGTCATGAGTTTTTTTGTGCCTCATGGAAAATTCTTGAAACACTTCTATATAGTCTAGGATTATTATTTTCTTATTACCCTAATGCTTTCGATTTGCCGCCTTACTTCAAAGACTAATCAAACGCCTTGCACTAGATGCGCGTTGCTCCGTTATTAAGCGATGACTATACATTTTTTATTAGACAACGCACAGCTGTTGTTTTCGTATCGAAAAATTTCACACCGCAGCGCAAATTATCTCACCAACAGAAGATTTTTCATACCGATACTCATTACCCCAACTATTTCCTCTTCCCGCTCTCCTCGCCGAAGAAAGTACAGTAAAAGTATTCTCAATCCCGGCGAACCTCGGCGCTTCCTTATTATAGAACGAATTAATAATTAATAATCCGAGGCCTCATCCAGAACCAGCAGTCCGCGAAGCGCGCATTGTTCACATGAAAAACGACGAGAAAACCTCGGCAAGGAGCCAGTTTCGACCGCGAGATACCGATCTCAGCGCGCCCGCGCGCATTTACAAATATATACATATAAATTCATCTCTCCGCGCTTCTATACACTAACATTTTGCGCGAAACAACGAGAGAGGCTATAGCGCGCCGATCGCCGATCTTGCCGCCATCCACTTTCACTCGCCGCGAGAAAGAGACGTAGTCTCACGTATACACATACCCAGATGCACGTATAGACACGCGTACATAGAGAAGCGCGGCTTTTCCGCGTGCGCGAGCATTTGACGAGATGGGACGGGACGAAAATGACCGGGGCTATTGTTCCGCGTGGGCTCGATCGTTTAGGAGCTTTAAGTGAAATGTGTGTGCCGATTTTTTTCGTTTTAGTGGTCGGATGATTAAGTCGAAAGTTGCTGTCGGCGTGTAATTGTTGTTATTAAGTTGGACCGAACGATGGGAAGAGAGATTTTTTTTCTTAGCCGCCGGGTTAAGATGGGCGTGTGGCTGGCGCTTTAACGAGGAAAGTTGCTGGTGATGCTGCGTTGCGCCGAGAGGTAATTACGAGGGGAGGATTTTCGTTGTTTTAATGATTCGCGAGTTGTGATTAATCGGCGCGAGACGACAGTTTTTCAGAGATGGAAGATTTGGCTTGGGAAGACGATTTTTGCGAAAATTTACCAGAGGAGTCAGTTTAAATTCAAAGGATAGAGCTCTCAGAGCAATTCTGCGGGTATAAAGAGAAAAGAAAGTAGGAAAATTACGCTCAAAACGTTTGTATAAACAAGCATTTATCACAATCTCTCTAATACACTCACACACAAACAACAAACAGATGCTGTAACGTGAACAGTGACATAATTTGCCCGCGCTAAATACCACAAAAGTACGTTACAGAACCAGCTCCCATCGGCGGGTAAAAGGAGATTACATCGAAAACGAATTATGTAAGCCGAAAAATTATGAAAAGCCCGAACTCGCGCGCGCGCGCTGGTAAAGGGAACGTGAACAAGAAATAATTTCGTCAATATCAAGCCGACGAAAAACAAAAGTCAAAGATTCGATTGGTTCCGCCAGTTTGGTTTCTTTTTCTTTTTATCCCCCCTCAGCGGGGAAGAGAAGAAATCAGCGGCGCTTCGTGTATGTATATGCGCGAGTGTCTAAGTGTACGCGCACGTATAAAGCTGGCTCGTCAACGCAAAAGAGAAATATACTTTCTAGGCGCGCGAGGAGACACAAAGGAAAATGCAAGTTAGCGAGGACTACCGTAATGTCGTGGACGCGAAATGACGCTGGTTTCGTTGTGGAAGACAGCTGTTTTTGTATACCGGATCTGTCTGAGCTGTTTTATTTGTGCGCGGACTGACAGTATTGGGACGCTGGTGGTCTTTGGTTTTGAATCGGTGAAATTTCGATTGAGTGAAAAAAGATTATTCAATTTTAGAAGATTAAAAAAATTATGTTGATATTTTAAGAAAAGTACTTGAACGGCAATGTTGGCTTAATGAATAGATATTGCATAACAGTTATAATTGTATAGAGTTACACTGAACCACGGAAAAGGTATAATATTTTTATAATTCAATTTTTATAGTTTGATAATAAACATCATTTTCTGCTTGATTTGTTACAATAATTAATTGAAGATAAAACAATGGTAGATAGTATTAATGGTAATTACCAATATCACCATTCAGTCTTAACGTACTTTTATACTACAAGTAAATAATTAAATTCAATTGATAGTTCAAAACTTGTGATTAAAAAAATGAAACCATGCTATTAACCGAAACGCAAAAACTTATTTTGAAAATTAAGTCATTAACAAACAGTTTGCATACACTACAATTAAGTGTAATTAGTAGGCATGTACCATCTTCAAAACCATTAACATAAATTCATCGGTATTCTAAGAACTACAAAAAAATATCTTCAATAAAAGAAAAATATCTATATTATTCTACAAACTTAAAACAATTATAGTTCAAGAAACCGATTAATCATCCTTTACAAATATTCTCCTCTGAAGAATACGGATGATTCAAGCACTCGTTAAAAACCATTACATCCAAATCTCAGTACTGAACCAGACTTCTCGCCAATATTTCACGAGCCCCATCGGAAAAATCTGCCGCCAGGGTCGGTCTTTGTGCGTTTTTTTCCTGTTCCTCTTTTACTTTATATTTACTCTGTCGTCCCGCGGCTGCCGGATCTGGAAGATGAACGCGCTCGCCAGCGCAGTGACCTTCGCCGTTATGCCCGCGGCCCGAGATGAATTTTAATAATGCGGTTGAACATCGCCTTAAAATAACAATTTCTTTTTTCCAGAAACATCGCATGATCGCCAGTGAATCACAGATTTCTTACCCGATATTTTTCTTTTATAATTCTCGGTTCTGTTTTGCGTTTGTAGAATTAAAGTTGGCGTGAAAAAGTTTTGAATTGGCGCTAATGGTATATTTATCGTACACGTATATTTTGAAGTTAGTTCTCGAGTTAAAGACGAACTTTGGAGTAATTAATAGAATAATTTTCTAGAAATGTATCGATTTACGCATTAAGACA
>JAPYZA010003142.1:0-15747 GCA_030522685.1 Eupelmus azureus | reverse complement strand
TATATCAAAAAAGATATATATTATATTTTGATACACAATTTGATACACAATTTTACCGATAATAAATAATAAATACAAATAATTTACAAACAATATTTGTTACAATATTTTCCTTTTCCATTTCACCACTATCCACAATCATTCCTGAAATCCATCTTCGACAACTATAATTTCAAAAGGTACAAATGTATTCAAGTAAAACATAAAATAAACGCCGAACAAAGACTCGGACAATTATGAAATGGAAAGCTTTTGCACGTGCCAGGTTCTCGTTACCGCAAGTAATAAGAAAAGATGAGGCGAAAGAAAGGAGATTCTCCCTCTGTAGTTTAGCTATTGTTACTCATTGTTTCTGAGACTCTCTGTTAAGACACACGACTACAGGTCGCTCGTGGGTCGAGTCGGCTGTTCTAAATAATAATGACAGAGCTACCGTAATTATTCACCCGCGCCAGTGTATTCTATTACCATACATATGAGTCAAGGATTTAATACATAATACACATAATTTACCTCTTCTTTTTCCTAAAATGACGACTTTTCGATATCGATATTCATGATTTTCAATGCTTATTTCTTTATTCTTTTATCCTATTAGAAAAATTTCTATTAGAAAAATGCGATCTGGATTGGAGTTTTTGATTTTGGTTAAAATTAAAATCTTGTGACAAGTCTTTATTTTTTTTTGCATAAGGAATGAATTATTTTCCATTCGGTTCGTATGGATTGACGTCATTGAAATAATATTTTTGAGTAATTTACTGTATCTTTTAATGATTGTACGGCAAAAAATGCATCGTTTGTAGTTAGTTAATTTTTTTTGTTTTATAAATACACTCCAGTATGCAGGGTATGCAGTACATTAAATAATTTCGACGATAAAATTCTATATACCCATTAAATTTCAATAAAATTAAAATAAATTTAATTTAGTGCTAAAACGTCGACTGTTGTGCATTTTCACACAGAAACTGCAAATAATAAAATATTCATAGTTAATGACACAATACACTGCTTCGAGTAAATATACATTCTAGATTTGCATACAAAATAGCTCAGGTTGACTTTGTAAAGTTATTTGTTATATCAATAGTTATTTATATCTCTACGTTAAAAATTCATTTCTAAATTTTTCTGGCGATAAAGTTATAAGCAGAATATTTTAATGAACTTTTTAATTCATAGAATAATATTTATAACTTTGTTCGATATACTTATCTTTGTAAAACTAAATTTAAACTTCAAATTATTATATCTTCCATTTCAATCATAATTTTCTTTAGTGATGTATTAAGCAAAAAAAATCAATATTTTCCATGTCTGAACCATTAATCATTACGTGAAAAAACTCGCAAATAAGAAACAAACAAAGGCCAAGCTTCTTTCATTGTAATCACGTTTATGCTTCCGAAAAAAATAACACTATCGCGCTTTTTTTAACTTACCAGTACTCGTGAACTGAAGTGGAAAGCAACAGCAAAAGTCAATGTACGCGACAAAACGAAAAGCGCACACCTACACTATACTCGCGTTCGCTATAGTCATAGCTCTGATCTACTTGCATTTTGTAATTAAAAATTAACGCTTTGATTATTTACTGTATTGATTTTGGAAAGTCGGATAAGATTTAGCAGTTTCGGATACGTATCCATGGGTATTTCTATGTAAGGTCAATAAATCAGACTACAATTAAAAAAATGTATGTTACAATGTCACTGATAGTCAACTTGATGCGCTTAAAAATGGCCTAAAAATTTATTAGATTTTGAAGAAAAATTACTATAATGATGCAAGAAAATGGATACAACCTTGCATTTTATTAAAATTTATTGTTATACATGGTACATTTTTAAGTTTCATACACTTTCAACTAATTTCTTAATTTTTTTTTCCGCGATGAAAAATAAAATTGTATTCTTTATACATTTTATACTATTTATAAAATAGTTTTTAACGTTAATTAAAATTATATTTATTAATTTTCAGCTAAATCGTCGCAAAATCAGAAAAAAAGCTTATCACAATTTATAAAATAGAATTTCTATTGAATTACAGACTCTTATTTAATTTTTGCTAGACGTTAAAATAAATTTTATTGAAACGTTTAATTAAAATTAATAAGTTCAAATTATAAATCGGCACAAGCCTGTTAAAAGGACCCCGCAACACGCCTATGGGAAATGTGGTTTCCGTTAATTTCGCTGCATTTTTGATATGTTGTGTGTCTTAAATATATGAAAAATGCAGCAAAATTAATGGAAACCACATTTCCCATAGGCGTGTTGCGGGGTCCTTTGTTATAAATTGACAATGTACCGCCGTTGATATATAAATTATAGCAATAATGTTTCCGTTTAATAGTATTTCTTAAAAGTTTCATGCTATTACGGTAATAATTTATTATAGTTACTCATACTGGCCATCGGGGGCGCTACCGTGCCCCTTGATTCTAGGATGTCTTTTTTAATATACTATTGGAAACAATCAATATTATAAAAAAAGAAACATCCTCTTACTTACTTTTATTATCATCGAAAACCTAACACGCCTATACACTCTTTACAATACTACCAATCAGAAACACAGCGCTACCGGCCGCCACGCCGGCTTATACCGTATTTAAAAAAATTCAAATTCAAATCAAAACTTCACGTAATGAAATCAGTAAACTACCAGCCAGCCAAAGCCCATCGGAAACACCTGTCGGAAAACTTTACTCTCCGCATCAACGTCCACCAGGTCAATCCAATTCAAACTTGACCCGAAAAACGTCTCGCTTCTCACCTAAGCCGCCATAACCGATCCGCATAACCTCGCGATCTCGCCGGCGTATATCAAGAATCGCGCGAAGAGCCGATATATAAACTATAACGCACGGAGAAGTTGCGCAACGCAGCAGCAGCAGCGGCGACTACGGCGGCGATGAACTTGCCGTTTTTCATTAGCGGCAAATGAATTCGGAGCCGGGGTTCGTGCGGCGCTTCTATATCATTGATTCGTCCATCGCGATTCGCGATCGGGAGCGCCTCGTGTGTGGCTACCGATCGACTGGGTTAAGCGCGAAATCTGAGATACGCTCGCAGCCACTGTTAAGCTGATACCTGTGATAGTACTGCTGGATTTCTCTGGGTTGGAGTGAATAAGCCCCGTGGTGATCATGGTAAGTTTATGGTGCGATTTTTGTGATAATAGCGGCGACATTGTAGACCGGCGTGATTTCGGTGTTGCGTAATAGATTTTTGTGTGAGATTTTTTTTGCGCGCGCGGGATGGGTATCTGGAGAAGATTTTTTTGTGTGTAATTTGTATACCCTTTGATTTGTATACTCTTTTATTCGTATGGTAAAATGGTAGGTTTGTGCAGAGGAGTACGTTTGGGGTTTCTTTGAACCGATCGATGTGCTCGAAAGGAGAACTCGTTCAAATTTAAATTAAGCTGAAAAACTTTTGTGGATCGTCTGTGACGTCAAGGAGTGCCGAATTTAGTGCCGAAGGCTTGACAATGGAATTGTTATTTGAATTGAATGTATTTTTGTTTGTTATTACAAACTTGGTTGAAATCGTATTGAAAGTCGATAGAAGAAGAGCAAACGTTCTTTTAACTATTGATATATTTTATCTAGTGAAAATCGAATATATAACAGGAAGAATCAGTTTTCATTTTGTAAATAAAAACATGAATAATTAAAAGAAAATTATTAATTACTTGGTAATATCTATCATTGTAGAATGTATTACCGAGAAGGTTTCGCAGTCCATAAATAGAAGACATTAAGCCATTGTTTTAAAAGTATAATACTCTGTCTCTCATATATTACAAAGTAGGTGCTCAATCAAATGCTCCATATACCTACCTTCTTTTTCATTTTTAACTGCAGTTATATTGACAATATTTTAAAATTTTAACTTATAATTCAGTCGTGATTTTTAAAAATAAGAAAAAATTGTACTACGTCAAATCTGTCATAACAATTTGTTCTTCGATGCATATATAAAAAAATATTTTAAGCATGAATGATTGGATATTATGAATAAAAACAGTAATACAAATAATCGACTTAAAAAAATCTAGCATTCGTAATAATTATTATGCGCTGTATTAATGAAAATGAAGTCGTTATTGTAAAGACGGTGTATATCAAGTGTCAGTTTGCTGAGTGTGAATGTGCTGAATTGTTAAATTGAATATAGTAGTACGTTTCTTTTTAATTTTTAAACTTAATGTAGTAGTACGTTTCTCATTTCTTCATCGGCAAGAAAATTAGTAATAGATGCTTTTAATACAATGTAATTTCAATAGTTTTTTTTTTTTACTATTGAAAACTAAAACTAAATGTTAATTCTACATTACTAAACGGATGTGGAAGTTGATTTCATTTACCTCGCGTTGAAATATTAACTTACACAAAAGCATCGAGCTATATTTTATACCACGAGAAAAGATGTTACAACTCAATTACTTTTTTTTCATTAGTATTCAATTTTAGAATTTGAATTTAAAGATTTGAAATATAGATATATTAATAAAAAAGCAAGAATTTGATTACTGCAATATCTTTTCAATTGTAAAGAAACTACTGAATCATATAAGTTTTATGGGATTTCATGTATTTACAGCACTATTCCCCTGTAAATTTCCCCTTTGTGTCAAGTTTTTTCAAAAAGGTTTTAACACTCGGTCGAGATTACTTTTTCTAACGCTAATCTGGGTTATCATACGTTTTTAATACTAATATGAGTAAAAGCCGTTTTATTTCAATCAACCACTTGGCCACAAGGCCAAAAGTGAAGCTAAGTTACCCAGGAGTAAAGTTGTACACATCAATGATACATTCAACTACTAGGGAATAAAGTAATCTTTTCGACAAGTGATTTTGACGTGCGATAGTTACACTTTTCGAATAAATGTCTTTGAACTGTCGTGCATAGAGTATTTTACTGATACAATGGCAGAACATCGTTTTTTTTATGCAATTAGAATAAAAGCATTCATTACTCAAAAGATCGTCACTTTTACACACGTGACAATACACTACGAAAAAATCATGTCCTCACAGTAAAAGTTTAATTGATTGAATTAGAAATTTGTTGAATTAAAAAAGATTTAATTGATTCAATTAAACATTTCAATTAATTAGTAAATATTTTTCGCAATGTATGTATATGTATATAGGAATATGAACATTTTTATCACATATGTGATATATAGATTTAACCACCTAATATATGGCAGATTTACATTAATATATAAACAATTCAATAGTAACTGTATACTGACAATTCCACGTTAACCGAAAAATTTTCTTACTACTATGTGTACTTCTTTTGATGTTCTATCTTGTAAGTGTTTGCCGTGTCGAAAAATCATTACTTCACCCCCACTTTTTCAAGAGAACGTACCACGTGTAAGTGCATCTATTTCCTTGCATATTATGTAGTACATATTGCTATCGTGAATTAAAATTTTCAGTAAAATATTTTATGATATTTCATCCATATTTTTTATGGCACAAGTTTTTTTTAGCGGGGCGCTAAAATTTTATAATATAAAAAAACAAGCAATATTAAAAATATCTTATTTTTTAGTTATCAATAAATATTTTTACATTGCAAATTTTATTGAAAATATTTTGTTATTATATAAGAAAATTATTTAATTCACTTATTATAACGCTTGAGCTAGTATAAAAACGAATCATGATTCTTCAAATTTGACCGAAATAAAACATGGAGTTTTATATGTACGTCAAGCAAAAATTAAAATTACGTTGAATCCATCAGTAGCTCATAAGATAATTTGAATGTGAATTAAAGTTTAAATGTTTCTGTTCAGTGCTTTCGTAAATTATAAGTGAATTGTCTTTTTTTTTATGTCAACACTATTGTCGAAAACAATTTAAAACTCATAATCCTTATCGATCCTGAGCTAAGAATATACTAGAATAAATTAATGTTCGTTACAAATTCTAACACATATGTCCACGTTATGAACCGACGATAGAAAGCCGTGATTCATTAGTCTGAGTTCAGACGTTATAGAGTGCACTTGTTATTAGCGTTAAAAGGCTTTAATAAAATAATTTTATTTGGTGGACGTGTGAATTAATTAATAATTTAGAATTATTTTATGTATAAGTTAGAACAGTTTTATTAAATGTAAAGTCAATTGTTTTGAATATATTAGAAATTTATTTAAATCAACAAAATTATCAATAAATACAAAATAATTTTAGATATTCTTTCACATCTATAAATTTTTATTTACTGATAATAGTCGATTCATAGTGACATCGAACATGCTTCAAGGTTGGTATTTATTTAGGCAAAAAAATGTATTCTAATTACAAATTTTATGTAATCTTTAATTTCTAATATTTTAAATTTAAGTTATTTCAAAACAAAAGAATATGGAAAATATTAAAACATAAGTAGTTAATTTCTTTTGAAAATCTTAAACTTACTATTTTACCAATTCATTTTTTCATTAATATTATCAAAATCTTATTTATTTTTTAAGATTGTTGATGATTTCGATGTTTAACAAAACCGGGTATCATTTACCAGGTACCTTTCATTAACGATACAAAATAATCGTACCGAGATCAGAAAACTACCTTATTAGAAAATCGACTTCGCGATCTGACGTACACAAAATTGATAATCATTAAAATACCATCTACAGCATTCCGTAACAAACTACTTACACATGCTCACACATGCATCTTGCAGTCAATCATAACTCAGCAACTTACGTAAAAAATTTTAACGACCATCTATTTTTCGAAAACAGCGCATATTCCCAACCCAGCAATCGCAATACCAGCGCGCAACATTGTCCTCTCCCCTTAATCGTCCCAGCAGCACTTCCTACTTTCGCGAGCTCTTCATCGCCCGCGCGTCAACATCGAAACTGCCAGGCGCATAACGTTCGACCGCAAAAACCCGTCATAAATCTCCAGAATCCTAGTCTAGCCTATAAGAAACGAAAAGAAATCAAAGCCAGGAGCGCATAATCGATTTGCAGTTTCTCCGCGCGCTGCTTGCACTTCCGCCTTTTGCCAGCCCCTGCAATCATCATCAGCAAAGTCGCTCCACGCACTTTCTCAGAGCGCGCAGTCAACTAAGTCGCCGCGCCAGTACCTTTTTCTCTCTTCTCTCAAATCACGCGCGCGCTGCAGGTATATACACACTTTTAAACGAGCATATGCCTAAACCCGCATGTTGTGGTCAATACAAACCCACGAGACGTCTATAGTCTCTCTCTCTCAACGAGTTATCTATAAGCGCAGCCAGTCTGGAAGCAGTCGGACAACATCTCGCGCGCGGGCGAGTTGTAAGTGACGTATGTAGGTATCGGTAGTCTATATCCCCTGTTCACTCTACGCGCACGCGTTAACGCACACATATCGCTTCGTCGAAGCTTGAACTAACCCGCGCGGCTACTCACGCGTTTAGACGCGCGCGGACAGCGCGCCGCTAGAGAGTATATTAGTTTTTGACTGATTTTCACCTGCGCGAGAGCAAAATTAATGAGTGTGCGTCTGTGCTTGTTCGTTCAAGGCGGAAGTGGTGCTGGACATGAGCGAGCTGAACGGCCGGGCCAAGGAGGCGTCCGAGTCCGTAGCGCTGGACATTGAGGAGAGCGAGGTATGCAAGGTCCAGCTCGAACCTGAGGAGGCTGCAGTGATAGTTGAACCCATGACTGAAGGTTAGTGGAGACCGGTTCGGTCCTGTGTTTTTTCGTTTTTTTAGGGATCTATAGATCCGTAAGGTGTATATGAGGCGCTTGGGTTTTAAGGAATGTTGGGTCGATATTGCTGTTTGTGGTGCTGGAGCGGTTTGAGGCTTTTTGTTTGGCTAGTGTTTAAGTTGTTGTATGATGTGCGAATACTAATATGGGTAGCGTTAAAGTTTTAATTATTGGTGTGATAATAAATGATTGTTATATATTTACAATTTTGATTTTGAATGTACATAGTTTGACAAATAATGTAGTTTCGAGGAACAAATATTGTTAATCACAGCAAATTGTTACCTTAATAAACTGTTTAGCGAATACTATAAGAGAAATACTATATAATGAAACAATAATTCTAAAACAGTCATTCAATGAAATATTCAATGATGAAACTTTTAGGTTTTGAGTTAAAAATAACTAATGCAACAGAAGCTTACTAGAAAATCATATATCTTTCCTTATCGCATGGTCATAGTAGTTGTAGAAAGCGCGCGCTTTGTCCTTTTTTAAAAAGAGAACCTCAAATAGAACGTTCAGTCTATATTTACCAAGACATTAGACCTCGCATTACACGCTGTATACTATGAAAGATTTGCGCTGGAGAATACGCACCTTTGCATCTGATTTGGAATGAGAAAAATGTATTTATCTGATGATTAGTGATGATAAGTAATAGCTGTCAATACTATATTATAAGTAAACATTGTTTAAATTAAGTATCAAGCAAGTGGCAATGCAAACATTATATTTTTACTGTTTTAAAAGAAAGGTTGCTTGCATGATATAATATTATATAAATTGTACGATAGTACAGTGAGAAGCGAGCCTTAAATTATTCAGTTTTGCCACTATGCAAAAACGCTTTCCTTGAATTCAAATGAACAAATGAAGATTAACCATACTTTGTTAGTTTCACTGATACAAAACTTTGAGTTGTTTCCAAATCGTTTTAATAACTGCTATGTTAAGTACTTAAGTAATGAACGTCAGAAGCTTTGTCAATAGACGAATTTGTCATTAATTTAATGTGATTTCCGCGCTTAACATATAACTTTTATTTAAATTAAAACAGTAAGAATTCTAACTATAAACTTTGGAACTATTAATTGTTTATCTTGATATTATACACGAAAATTATTATTAGTTATAACATATAATAATAAATGTAAATCATGTTTAGATTCATGTAATACTTTCTTCAGAAAATAATATTCACTTTTAATTCAGTTTGAATAAGTAATTTAAATTTCTTATTCAAACTACACTCTAATGGTCAATTTTATAATTTTATTACCCCGAAAACCGGGCTTAATGTGGCATATTATTCCTGCAAAATAAGCTTGCTGGAATTAAGAAATTTTTTCCATACTTCGGCTTAAAGCGACATTTTTATTATCGATTAATTGGAGAAAAAGTACTAAATAATTTGTCTAGGAATAAAGTGCATGCGCAGCGGCGTAATTTTGAGCTCCATGAATGTATGCCTATGTCAATAAACATGAAGCTCTTCAAAATTACAATTTTCCTTAACAGAGTAAATGTGTATAGATATGCGGAAAGAAGGAAATCTAATTAGTTGCAAATATACGTTCAAACAAATTAAGAAATAATTTTAAAAAAAGTTGCTTAGCAGTAATGGTAACATGTATTGTTTTTATTGATATGTATCAGTGGAATGATAGTATTGCCAAACAATATAGTGTAGGTATTCATTGAGAAATAGTTACTAAATTTTTGTTTTTCCGTTACAAAAAAACTGATATTTATCATTGATTAATATCATAGCACAGCTCTTGTCTAGTGTTTTTTTAAAATAGACGTATGGATTTTTCATTTTATAATAAATTTACGTTTTTATTTGGTTGATTTCAAAAACATAATTTTTTTTTTACAATTTATTTATTATCTGATAAGCATCCACTAAATATTATAAATGTATACGAAATTGGATTCTAAATTATGACTTTAGGTGTTTAAATATTCCAAAATAATTGTTTTTTCAAATTACATATTCGTTTTCAGTATATTGGTAATCAGTATGCACTTAAAAATTAGCATGATCGTAAATAACATTTCAATGTTTTTTCATTATGATTTACTATTGAATTAGTCACTGTCACGGTCAAATCGCCATTCGCCAATCCTAATTCTATAAATTGAGATTTCTCCAGTTTTTAATAACATACATCTACAATATCAAACCTAAGGACTCTACTATTACCACAGTGAATAGTTTCTCTCCGTTAAATTTTTCAAATCTCAAACAATTTTAACTCCAATAACCTAACGAATTTATAATGAATCCTCGCGATAATTATTCCTTGCCTTCCCGACAAGCATGAAAATATTACGACGCGTGCGGAAAAAAGCCACGGCAATTGGTCATTTCTGGCT
This sequence comes from Eupelmus azureus, assembly GCA_030522685.1. Classification (NCBI taxonomy): domain Eukaryota; kingdom Metazoa; phylum Arthropoda; class Insecta; order Hymenoptera; family Eupelmidae; genus Eupelmus; species Eupelmus azureus. Next base: position 5,616 of record JAPYZA010003142.1, on the reverse strand, counting down.
TTTTGTCATACCGCGCGGCGAGTGTAACAAAAAAAGGCTCGCCTTCACATAAACCCACGATGATTTGCACTTCTGAACTTCTTCCTTGATCGTGTGCACGGCACCACTGGAGCTGCTTGGCGCAACAGTAGCCAGTGCGATACTACATACTCGGGCCTATCGCCAAAGAAACGACAAGCGCGCTATTCTGCTGACTATTGACGTTGTTTTTCTCGGTTTGTTGATTGATAACTACGTTTACAGGGATTAATCATCGAGGCATGTATTTGCATAGTTTTTTTTTATTAATAATACGGGTTTTTAGTGTTTTATGGAATATTGGTTGTAACTAACATTGTGATGGCTGAGTGTGTGACGTTAATTTAGCGTAGGATATTTTTGCTGCCGAGTATCCGGAAATAGGTAATTTTGTGTATTATCTAATGGAAGGATAATAAATAGATAATATCATTTTCATCGTCCATTCATAAACTTTTTGTTTTTAAATTTATCTGAAAACATTCAATAAACTATATAAAAAAATTTTATACGTTTATCATTACCATTGTGTTTAAAAATTTTGTAAAAAATGCATTTAAAATGATTAGCTTTATAAAAAGTACATTTAGAAAAAACTTAATTCAGAAAATAAATCTTATTTCCATTACAAAATTATTAATTTGCATGAAATAAATGTAATTTAATTTTATAAGACAGTGCTTTATTAACAAAAAAATTAATTGTAATATCAAACAATATATTCATTTAATCAAAATAAATTACTTTATAAAAAGAATGAATGCTAAATTATTCATACATTTTACTAAATTATTTGCCGGGATACTTTAATGAAGCTATATTATGTGATAAAGTATTATAAAATACGATACACTGCAGGCTCGCAGTAAATATAAATAGGCCTTTTATGAGATTTGCGTTTTATATGTATAGATGCATTTCAATTCAATTCAAGGTGCTGAGACACTGCACGGGCATATAACCATTATGAATGGCTGTTATAGGTATACTTTGCAATTCAATTTGAGATTTAATCTAGAAAAGTATGCATAATTTATTCCTCAACTCTTTTTATTCCTTATTTATTTATCTCGTTCTTTTGCTAATAACCGGTTTCGTTGTCCTTACGACTTTATATGCTATATTTAAATTCTTTCTCGTAAAATCTATAAAGCAGTTTGTAAAGTCTGCAAAATTTACGCACCTCGATCTTGATTTTAATCCAATGTAGTAATCAGAATTTGAAGCAAATCGTCAGTAAATACAAAGTAAAATTTATTTTGAGATCCACATAAAAAAAGTATTGTTCTCAAAAAGACATTTAGTTATGAATAAACAATCAACCTTTCACCAAGGTACACGTGGCTGTCGCGTAGTATCATAGATATCAAACTACACCTACCCCCAAAACTCATAATTAAAACATCATTTCGCAACACTACCCTCTCATTATAAGCAAGTCATACTTCTTTGGCGTGAAATTACCTCTTTACGACTAGTTAGAAAGTCCTTGCCCAATCACTTGTCGTCGAAGGTCTCTGTAACCCCCAGCGTCCATCTTACAGGTGCTATTCGTTACTAAAGTAGAGCTACTTAGCGTTTACAAGCTGTTTAACATGAATAATAAAGTTCACCTTTGCGTCAGCTAGTTAACTTCTCTCTATTTCTGCTGAGACTATAACAGCAGGGACTAAGCAGGGCTGTTTTCGCTCGGATATTTGCGATGCTTTAGCATCGGGAGCGCCAGACGTAGTTAGCTCGTTGCGGGGGAAGTGTGTCATGGATGAGCGGAGGAGTGATTTTTCTTTTCATTTTGGTTGTTTTTGTAATAGGATTTTAAGTAGTCTTCGGCTTTAATTTGTCGAGCTATTAAGCACCGTCACGCACGCTCATGGTTTTTAGTGTGAATTCGAATCATCGGTGAGTTATTTTGAGGTATTTAAGGCCGTTAGTGAAGGCGGAATTTTAATTAGATTGATAAAGCGAGTTAAGCTGGTTATTAAATCTAACGGTGAAATCTATTTCAAGATTTCTCAAATTACAATATTTGTATTGTCTAATGTTTAAGTAGAAGTTGTTTAATATTTGTGTTAATCAAGATAATTGAGCAATGTACGTGCTTTAACGGATTTCAACATAATATGACAGATATAACAGACTTGTAAATATAAGTGCAACAGTGATTTAGTATTAAAGAAATATTTATAAAGGACAATCTATTATGAATCTAATGGGTTCATTGGCTCCGCAATAATAATAGCTATAGGGCGCTCAGCTCATAAAATCATGCTAAAGAACCATAAACCCATTAAAAGTCTAGAAAATGTTTAACAGGTTCACGACGACATGAGAAATGACTAATGAATTTTTTTTTCTTAGTCTGCCATGAGTTATAAATGCGTCGTGGGAGTATTGTTCACTAAGATTTCTTTGTAAAAGTTATATTAAAAGATTTTTCAACATGTTATTGTTTATTGCAGCAAAATAGATCCATCGTTTCATAATGACTCAAACGATCGAGCAAACTGCAGAATCGAACTCTAATGGCAGTGGTAATGATACCGTCAGAATTCAGGTTGAAGCAGCCAAAATTGCTCATTATAATGGCTACGGTAGATAGAAAAGAATTTAGACTAAAAGTTGTTAATATGGCACAGAAACACATTTAATTTCGTCAAACATATTATAATTATATTTATTACGCACACACGCGCGCACACAAACTATATGATTTAATATAACAATACGAATATTTAAAGCATTTCTCATTCCACTTATTTTTCAAATTTTATATCAAGCATAACTTTCAGTGGTTTATTATCTTGCATTACTTGTTTCTGAACAATCATAAAATCATCTGAGAAATTTGCATATTTTTTTTCAAAATTAATTTTATTACAAGTTCAAATTTTTTCATCTCGTAATTTAACTTTTTTTTTATAATTATATTCTTTACAAAAAATACGCGCTGAAATAAAGTTTTAAATTAATTTTAGTTTTTATTGACATCTAAAAAATACTTAACTATTATACAAATTTTTAAATAATAACGGCTCAAATAATAACTCGTGTTCAAAAAATATTTTCGCTATAGAAATAAATATATTATTATAGATATTCTTTTTGCAAATATTTTAATGGAAGAAAGTTTAAATAAATTAAATTTAACACGAGGTAGTTAATTTATCCAAGGATTTTTTATATCTCAAAGAATTAATATGAGACTATATATTTCGTCTAAAAAATTTTTGTATTAATTTTAATAAATCCTTTTTTATAAAGAATCAGTTTAATACAAAAAATTAATATAGCTAAAGCATTAAGTGTTCCATAAAAATGTAAAGCATATTGTATTTGATTAAGTTGAATACTTTCAGTTACGTCAAAAGTTTGCTCTAAATTTATTTTAATTTTTTGATAACGATTACTAAAATGATTAATTATTCCACTTTCAAATAAATGACTGTAAATTTGAGAAATTCGCTTACGCAATGGGAAATCTACTTTGTGGACTAATACGAAATAATACTTTAAATACTGATCACGTGAGATCCTTATTTTATGGCTTTCAGCGATTACTTTTCTAGCGAATTGATAGTCTTCTGCACAGGCAATTTTACGTTTCTGCTCCATTAATGTTAAGCAATCTTCAAGCTTTTCGATCTCCAAAAGTTTTTCATAAAGTGGTGTATTTAACAAAAACTGTTTGGTATAACTCGTACCGTAAATATTATAATTTTGTTCAATAAGATCTTGAGCTTTTTCTATTATGATTGGGCGGTCAGGTACAGTTGTCAACAAGTAACTTAATTGACTTTGCAAATAACTATTTAGGATCATACATGAATTTACGAGAATTATAAATACTAGCCTTGATAATGAAGAATTCGGCTTTTGTAGTATTGATACTCCTACAATCGCTCGCAATACTTCCATTGTCGTAATAAAGAAATTTTGTTTAAAAAAATAGGCAAGTAGAATCGCGGTCATCAGTAAATAGCTCAACACTGGTAGTACAAGCTTTGGCGATAAAACATTTGCAAAATGCTCACTAATTGTAATTTTTTCCTTGAATGTAATGTAGCAAGTTCCTGATTGAATGTAAGTGTTTAACTCATACTTCCATATATCTCGTTGATAATCAAAAACAGTATTCATATCGAATTGTCCATTGAGGACGTCTGCTATACCCGTGGTAGGAATTCCATCTTCACCAATAATACCAGGGTTTCGAATCAGTGTTACATTTATACTGGCATTCAATTTTGTCCATAGAGCTTCAAACATTTTTCCAATATTTCCATTTATTTTATAATCGGTTTTAATACTTGGATTATAAAATGTTTCTAAAGTGCATAATTTAATTTTATATCCATTTAAATTGTGAGTCTTATCGAAATTAAAGTCGTTGCAACTTGTTTCTGAGTTTCCTAAATTAAAATTTTTTAAAACAATTTTATTTATGAGCTTCAAATTACTTAATATATATTTTAAATTTAAAAACAAAATTATATTATATAAATTCAAATTTAATGATCACCATCTTTATCTCTATACAAACTTTTCAGGAAGTAGATAACTTTCTTTATAAGGATTTCAAAACGCAACGCGACGAGAAAACCTTATTCTAAACACTTTTAAATAGTGTTTTTTTATCAAGCGTCGTACATACGAGCTCTTGTTAAAAAATGTAAATTTTACGAAATCATAAACACAAAGTTTCTGTTTCAATGAAGATTAACTTTGGAAATACTAAATTCTGGATCTATCTATCTACGAATAATATTGAGTGCTTTCTTTGTAAAGAAGTGGGATTCGTCACAAAAGAATGTGATAGAATATAAGGAATATGGTACATAAAATTGTCCTCAATTACTATATCAAGAAGATTTAATTCTCCCAATAAAATTATTGCCAACAATGTTTTACATATTAAAATATTAGAATTTACTTTCAGCACAGAATAAGCAATTAGTTGTCAGTGTGCAAGTTTACAGTCTTTTATAATTATAATTTTATAATTAGAAAACTGTGCCTATCATATACATTTGATCTCTAATTATAAAAGACTGCTAAAATCAGGCTCTTTAAGAAAAGTAATAATAAAAGTCTTATTGCTTTTCAGAAAAACACCCGAGCTTGTTTCTGCTTTTTAGCCACTCAAATTATCCTTTGTGCTAGAAATTACTACGAACTTTGAAATAATTAGATTTAAACTGTATATTCTTTATTATTTATTGATTTAAATTATTAAATTTATAAAGTAGTAATAACTTACCTTGCAAATTATAGCGACGTCGATATAAAATAAAAGCATGTCCATTATTTTGTTCGTAAGTTTCATATTTAATCCAATTTTTTGGAACATCAGAATTGTAAGGATTGAAAGAGTACAAGTAAAGTTGACCAAAAAACTTGCATACAAATACAGCGGATAAAACGTTAAATTGCCAAAGAATTTCCAAATAGTGATATGCATAATTGCAGCTATTATTTAACTGTAATATTTCGACGAAAAAAAGTCCACTATTGTTCCACCAAATGGAATTGATTAACTTGTATAATATAAGCTCAAACGATTTAAAGTCTGGCTCAATTATAACAATCGTTTTTATTGGT